>CANUEX010037379.1:0-38271 GCA_948099535.1 Jatropha multifida
CGTAAATCATACCAAACTATTTCAAAATCATAGAATATGTATACATTAGAAATATTTTCATAAAGTTTCGAAATATAATGAAAACTGCTTCAAAGCATAAAAATCATCTTGAAAACGTAAATAAAACCTTAATGTTCCAAACGTAAGAAAAATTCCATAAATACAAATATATCTTCGATTCCTTTTTAACAAAATAAGATTGCGTTCTTAGTTAAGGCTCGTACTAATACAAAATGAACGTAAGCAGATTCGATTGTGGCCTGTGAAAGAGCCACCCCATCACACAATCGTGGCTTGTGGAAGTGCCACCCCCATCACATAATAAGCGCGTCTGCCTATTCATAAGGGCTGATAACCCTAGCATATGATTATAGCTCCACATAACAGAATGGGCTGATAACCTGAGCATGCTCATATATCGAAATCAATCTCATCAATACTACATTTCAATCATGCATAGTAGAGCCCAAAATAAATTCATTCTTTCACAAATGATCTTATTTCTTATAAATAGTTCCTTAACAAAATACCTCTTAACTTAGTTCTTATTATTTTAAAATTCCTTAACTTACAACTTGTAAAATACTCATTAAGTTCTCTTATGTTCAAAACCAAAATCATACATATAACATTCAAAGCTTTCCTTTTTCAAAACATACACTTAAAATACAATTCAAAACTACCTAAGTAAATCTTAAAGGTATTACTTATAATCAAAAGACAATAAATCCCTTCTTTCACTTTTTCAAAGCATCCTTTAAGTTGTGTAAAATTCATAATAAGTTTAAAATCAAATATATTAAATACTATTCAACATGTACTTATCAAACAACAAATTATAAGTAAAATTAAACATAAAAAAATCAAGGGAACTCAAGCTCCTTTCCCTCATTATGCTTCGACCTCTCTTACTAATGAAGGGGAAAGATTTTCTTTTCAAATTAACCACATTTTTCATACTTAAACATCAAAACTTACATTTTTCAAACGCATACTTAACTTAAACTTATTTTTCTTAACTTCTTTAAAACTTACAACTTGTAAAGTTGATCAAAACCACTTATATTCCAAACAAAAATCATACTTTCATAATACATATATATATAGCTTAAAATACTTAAAACCAACATTTAGCAAAACATTTCAAAGCCTAAACATTTTTACTTGAAAATAACTTAACTTACAACTTCAAAATATTATTCAACTTCATACTTATACTTATAAAAAATTATACCTATCAAATATACGTATATATAGCTTAAATACTTAAAAATCACCATTTAAAAAGAACAAAACATGCCTTACCACCAAGAAGGAGGTTCGGCCTCTTTATGACAACAAAGGAGGAAAGACTTCCTCCATCAAAAGCTTTAATTACTAACTCAAAATCATTACTCAAAATCATTAAATTCATTACTTGAAGCACCCTAACCATAAAACCCATTTTACAATTTCAAAACCTTCTTTAAATCCTTGAAAAATGCTTAAACATTGAAATTCAAGGAAATGATTTTAACGATCATCAAATTACTTAGTAATAAACTCATTTAAGTTGAAATCAAGCATAAAAATCAAAAAAATACAAAGGCCCTTCAATCATGAAAGAAGGGGAAGGAAGTGTTCCTCTTCCATAATGCTTAGAAATCAAGCCAAAGCATATAAAAGCATTCAAAAGACAATTTCCTCAACAAAATCACAAAATTCTCAAAATTCATTCAAAAACCTAAAAATTGAAAACTTTAAGAAAATGAAAGGAAAAGAGAATACTATTGCACTAACCTTCAAAATAAGCTTGAATAGGCTTAGAAAGCCTTATTCCTTAGCCTTTTCCTTCCCTTTAGAGGATGGTTCTCCAACCTCTTCAAAGTAGCAAAAATAATCATTAAAATCAAGAAATGACAAAAGGAGAAGATGGGGCATGATTTAGTGCCTAATCTAACATATCTAAGCTTTGAATTACTTAATTAAATCATTAGAGCCAAAAATCACAACTTACTTGAACTTGTAGTGAACTCCAATTTCTTGAATTCTATCACCAAATATCACTCTTTTATGCTTAATTCTTCAAGTCTTATTACTAGACTTTGGTTTAATTCACTTGATTTTGGTTAGTTTAGTAGTAGAAAAAAATTAAAGAACATGGAGGAGAAAGAAGGAGGGAGTAACGTTGGAGATGAGAGAAGATGGAGTTAGATAAGTGTTGATTTTAAGTAGCAAAGTCAAACTTGGCTACTTCATTTTATGTCAAATGGATGGCTAGAATTTGGTCTCTAGTATTCTCATCCGAGGGCTCTGAATATTCATCAAATAATTCTTTTCCAAATATTATTAAACTCCACCAATTAATTAACTTAACTTCATAAAAATAATTCCTCAATTTCCCTTGATACACTACACTAGAAAACACTATTCATCAAATACTAAAATTCTTCAAAAATATTCATGAAATATTTTTCACCCACTTAAATTATATAAACATACTAAAAAAATATTAAATAAAATATTAAGCATCAATAGTAATTTTTTTGGACCAAAATAATACAAAGTTTTAGATCGATGTTACTATTCACAGACCGGTAATCTACTATTCACCAATAATTTATTACTTACTTTGTCATGATGATTTATATATTAACTTTAATTAACTAAGACCAATCACATAAAATCTAATTAACTCCACAAATATTAATTATGCTTAATATCATCAGCGGGTCCAAATAAAATATTATTTCTCTCTGTGGTGATACCATTCATGACCCATTCAAATAATATCATTTTAAAATCCAAAATTTTGGGGCATTACACATAGTTACCATACCTTGTACTAAAGGCAGTTTTAGGTATATCTTCCTTTTTAATCCTTAATTGATGATACCCCGAGCGAAGATCTATCTTAGAAAAATATCTTGTCCCTTGCAATTGGTCAAATAGATCATCAATTCTAGGCAATAGGTACCTATTCTTCACAGTCACCAAATTTAGCTGTCTATATTTGATACACATTCGAAATGAACCATCCTTTTTCTTAATAAAGAGCATTGATGGATCCCAGGGTGAACTACTAGGTCTAATGAAACCTTTATCCAGAAGGTCTTACAATTGTGCCTTCAATTCCTTTAATTCTGTAGGAGCCATTCGGTATGGAGGAAAAGAGATAGGTGTGGTACTAAGTAATAGGTCTATACTAAACTCTATTTCCCTTTCTGGAGGTAAGTAGTGAAATCCTCAAGAAAAACATCAAGGTATTCTCAAACCACAGGTGTTTGGTCTAAACCAGAGAATGCTATATTTGTATCTCTAACATAGGCTAAATATCCTATACAACCCTTCTTCAATAATATCCTAGCACTAATGGCTGAAATTAGACTACTTAGCACTTCACTCTTATCTCCTTGAAACTCAAAAGTTTCCCTTGAGGGATTATGAAATATCACTCTTTTTCCATTACAATCTAAAGTAGCAAAGTATTTAGACAACCAATCCATTCCTAGGATAATATCAAATTCTAACACTGGTAATTCAATCAGATCAAGTTTTAAAATTTTATCATCTATCATCACTTCACAAGAGGGATATATGTTCTAAACAGTGATCTCTTCCTCTAAAGGGGTAGACACAATAAGAAGAATTTTTAATGATTGATAAGACAAACACAACTTGGAAGCAAAATAAGTTGACACAAATGAATAAGTTGCCCCAGAATCAAATAACACTCTTGCCCTAATAGACTGGATGGGAATATGTAAAGAAGTTGACTTAGCTGCTGCATTTCCTATTTAGTTGCTGTAATTTTTTTTCTATTATGTTTTTATTTATTGACTTGTTCTACTGCATTTCAGTCATTATTTCCAGTTTTCTAGCTAAGTTGTTAAACATTGAGGCATGTTCCATGGTTAAGTTGAAATATAGGAATTTCTATTTCTTTTTCGAGTTGTATTTAAGCACATTTGCAGTTAATAAAAAGATATATTACACTGAAATATTCTTCTCTTTCTCTGTTAATTTTTAGTTTGCTCCAACAAACTAGTGTTAGAGCTTTTCTTCTTAAGGGAATTGTGAGGAATTTGAGTGTATTCCCACCAAAATGGAGGCTTCGAGTGCAGAGACTCCTTTCAATGCCATTGCACCTCTTGTGTTCAATGGAGAAAATTATCAAGTTTGGGCAATCAGAATGGAGGCTTACCTGGATGCAAATGATCTTTGGGAGGCTGTTGAGGAAGACTACCAAGTGCTTCCACTACTTGACAATCCTACAATGGCTCAAATGAAGAATTTCAAGGAAAGGAAGGCAAGGAAGTCCAAGGCCAAAAGCTGCTTGTTTGCTGCAGTTTCATCTTCAATTTTCACCAGAATCATGACCTTGAAAACAACCTTTGATATATGGAACTATCTCAAGAAGGAGTACAAGGGAAATGGGAAGATCAAAGGAATGCAAGTGCTGAATCTGGTTAGAGAATTTGAGATGCAAAAAATGAAGGAATCTGAAACTATTAAAGAGTATTCAGATAGACTTCTCAATATTGTAAACAATGTATGATTATTTGGTTCTGAATTTGCTGATACAAGAATAATTCAAAAAATTCTTGTTACTGTCCCTGAAAGATTTGAAGCTACCATCTCTTCTTTGGAAAATGCTAAGGATCTGTCAAAGATTGGCTTGGTAGAATTGATACATGCTTTGCAGGCTCAAGAACAGAGAAGGCTCATGAGAAGTGAAGGTTCTATTGAAGGAGCATTGGCTGTAAAGGTGCAAACAAATCAAGGAGGGAAAGAGAAGTTCAAAGGAAACAAGAAGGAAGGTTCAGATTCATCAAAGTTTGACTTTCCTCCTTGTAAGCACTGCAATAAAAAGGGTCATCCACCATGAAAATACTGGAGGAGACCTGATGTGAAATGTGAGAAGTGTCAAAAAATGGGACATCATCAGAAAATATGCAAGAGCAACATTCATAAGGTTATAGCTCAAGATGATCTTCAGCAAAAAAATGTTCAAGTAGTTGATCATGAAGAGGAGCAACTATTCGTAGATACCTATCTTACAGCAAGTCATCTAAGTGACAAGTGGCTCATTGACAGTGGTTGCACCAACCACATGACATTTGATAGGGATCTATTCAAGGAGCTGGATACGACATTCATTTCCAAAGTGAAGATTGGTAATGGAGAATGTATCGTAGTGAAAGGGAAAGGCACAATTGCAGTGAAAACTTCAAAAGGTACAAAGCTTATCCGAGAAGTGTTATTTGTACCTAACATTAAACAAAATTTGTAGAGTGTTGGTTAACTTCTTGAAAATGGTTTTAAAGTGGTTTTTGAGGGAATCATTGCTTAATCAAAAACTCAAAAGATAAAGATATGTTCAAAGTGAGCATGAAAGGGAAGAGTTTTGCACTAGATCCTCTACAGGCAAAGCAATCAGTCTACTCAGCAATAACAGTGAATGTTGAAGTGTGGCATAGAAGGATGGGTCATTTTCATCATAGAGTAGTGGTGAATATGCAAAAGAATGAACTTGTTCAAGGTTTGCCTAATCTTGAAGTTAAACTGCCAGAATGCAAGGCTTGCCAATATGGAAAGCAATCAAGGCTTCTTTTTAAGAAAGCTACTTGGAGAGCATGAAAAAAGCTTTAGTTGATTCATACTAATGTGGATGTTCCTCATTGAACTCCTTCACTTAATGGGAATAAGTATTATTTGCTTTTCATTGATGATTATAGCAGAATGTTCTGGATATATTTTCTCAGGTTCAAATTAGAATTGGCTGGTTTGTTTTGGAAATTCAAGAACTGGATTGAAACACAAAGTGGCTACAAAATTCAGACGTTGAGGTCTGATAATGGGAAGGAGTACACGTCTACAACTTTTAGTGAGTTCTGTGAAGAGGCTGGAATTGAACATCAACTCACTGCTCCATATACTCCTCAGCAAAATGGAGCTAGTGAACATAAAAATCATATAGTGATAGAGATGGCCAGGTGCTTGCTGCATGAGAAGTTGCCAAAAGAGTACTGGGTAACACCCACTACCCAATGGCAGAGGACCACACGACGAATGCCACATTCGGTGTAGAAACATCGTCCTATCCTACTCGTTAACTCCCGATTATATATTAGAAGTGGTTATGTTTTCTTAGAGAGGCAAGTAATTAAAATATAAAATAAAAGTGTTAGGGAAAATTCTACGAAAAATAAAATTTCGCAAGAGCTCCCCTTAAAAATCTACTTGCAACACAGGGAAAACAAATACACTTCCAATATTAACCTCCAAACCTCAACTCCAAATCAATATAACAAGTTGCACAACACTTCTAAAAATATAAGATCAAGTCATCTTATTATATTATTATCCATTCAAGAAATATATATATCATCATTCATACACCATACATATAATCAAATAATAATATGTAAAATATCCACCAATCTCATTAATTATAATTTCAATATTTACAATCTCAATATTTTATACAATATTCCCTATACATGCCAAAATCACGAATTACTGTATGTTCTACCTAAAAACAATATTGTACTCTGATGCTACTCCTCTGGTCTTCGGGTAGTGTCCACCGCTCTTAACCTGTGTGTGATAAAAATCAATGCGCTGAGTGAAAGACTCAGTGGTGCTAAATAATTACCAATAAAAGTAGCAAGAATATACCAAGTAATAAATCTCAAATATCTATGAAAATACTCAAATCATAATATATACTAAGCACTGACAACGTGCTAATTAAATCCAAATATTTCAAAAATCATAAAGAAATTCCCATCTTTAAAAGTCATACTTAACTCAATATAAATAAGAAAAAATCACAAATACCAATATATTTTCAATTTCCTTATAACGAAATAAAATCCCATTCTTAATTTAGGAATTTCATAAATACAGTATATCTTCATTTTCTTATAACTGAATAAAATTCTATTCTTAGTTAAGGCTCGTACTAATATAGAATGAATGTAAGCAGATTCGATCGTGGCTTGTGAAAGCACCACCCCCATCACACAATCGTGGCCTATGAAAGCACCACCCCCATAACATAATGAACTCGTCCGCTTATTCATAAGGGCTGATAACCCTAGCATATGATCATAGCTTCACATAACAGAATGGACTGATAACCCGAGCATGCTCACATATCAAAATCAATCTCATCATACTACATTTCAATCATGTATAGTAGAGCCCAAAATAAATGCGTTCTTTCACAAATAATCTCATTTCTCATTCACCATTCCTTATCCAAAAACATTTTATAATTAATATTTATTATTTCAAAATCACTTATCTTACAACTTGTAAATGCACTTCAAATCCTCTTATGTTAAAGCCAAAACCATACTTTCTTAATCACAAATAATCATAGCTTTAAAATACTTAAAGATCAACATTTAAAATACCAAAATCATGCCTTACCTACTAAAGAAGGTTCGACCTCTTTATGAAAACAAAGGAGGAAAAGCTTCCTCCATCAAATGCCTTAATCACTAGCTCAAAATCATTACTCAAAATCATTAAATCCATTACTAAAAACAATTTACTACAAAATCTATTTTTACACATTTAAAGCTTCTTTAAGTCCTTGAAAAATGCTAAAGCATTGTAATTCAAAGTATGCTTAAAACCATCATCAAATTAGTCATTATAAAACTCATTTAAATTAAATTCAAGCTTAAAAATCAAAGAAACACAAAGGCCCTTCACCCTCCATAGGTTTGACCATCCTTTCAAAACAAAGGGAAAAATAGTTTCCTTCCAAATTACTTTCACAAATCATAAGGAAAACCACTTCAAAGCTCATTTACAATCAAAGGAAATAAAAAACAATGACAAAAATCAACGCCCTTCCTCTAAGGAGGGTTCGGCCATTCATGAGAGAAGAGGGAGGAGACGTTCCCCTTCCCATTCAAGCATTCTTTCATGCTTAAAAATCATAGGAAATCACATTAAAACACCCAATTGTTCATTTCCCAACACATTCCACATAATTCCCCAAAATCATTAAAAACCCAAAAATTTTAAATTTAAAGAAATTGAAAAGGAAATGAAAATTCTAGTGCAATAACCTTTCAATCAAGCTTTAAGAAGATTACAAAGCTTCACTCTTTAACCTTTCCTTTCCCTTTGGTGGAGGGTTCTCCCACTTCTTCAAAGTAGGAAAAAGTACACATTAAAATCAAATTAACAAAAGAAATGAATGGAGCATGATTTAATGCATTAATCTCATGCCTAAACCTTGAATTCTACTTATTAAATCATCAAACTCAAAATCCACAACTTACTTTCTTCATTGGCAACTTCAATTCTCTTTGTGTTTGATCCCCAATTTCAACTTCAACTACTTAATTCTTAAGAATTAATTACTATTCTATGGTTTAATTAGGTAGTTTAGTGGTAATTTGGAGCTAGAAAAATGAAAGAAATGGAGGAAGAAGAGAAGGAGAGAAATGGCGTGGAGATGGTGATGAGGAAGAAAGAGAGTGTTGATGAAGTGGTAGTCTTTAAGTAGCAAAGTCAACTTTTGCTTCCTTATTTTATGCTAAATGAATGGCTATGATCAAGTCCTAATTAATCTCATCCAATGACTCTAAATATTCATCAAATAACTCTCTTCTAAATATTATTTAACTCCACCAATTAATTAAATTAACTCCACAAAAATAATTTCTCAATTATTCCTTAATATACCACACTAAAAATAATATTCACTAAATGCCTTAATTCACAAAAAATATTCATGAAATATTTTCTATCCACCTAAATCATGTAAACATGCTCCAAAAATATTAAATAGGATATTAGACACACGTAGTAATTTTTTCAGATCGAAATAATACCAAGTCCCGGACTGATGGTACTATTCACAGACCAGTAAATCACTATTAACGACACCGAAAAATAGTCTTTTACAGGGCAGAGGCTACTAACACTTCTGTGTTTCTACTAAATAGACTTCTTACAAAGGCATTTGATGGGAAGACACCTTTTGAGGCTTGGTATGGTTACAAACCTTCTTTAAAGAATTTAAAAGTGTTTGGCTGCTTGTGTTTCACTTATGTGCCTCAGATTACAAGAGATAAGCTCGACAAAAAAGCAAAAGCTGGAATCTTTATGGGATACAACTTAGTTTCAAAGGCTAATAAAGTTTTTCAACCTGATACAAGAAAAATTCTGATAAGCAGAGATGTGCATTTTATGGAAGATGCTAAATGGAATTGGAAAAGAGATCAAGCTGGTACAATTCCAAGTCAAGATTCAAAGTTGCTAGAGCTATCCAAATATGATTTGATTGATGATAAACCTATTAGAGGCACAAGATCACTTTTTGAAATCTATTAGAAGTGCAACATTACAGTCCTGGAACCAGAAAATTTTCAGGAAGCAAAAAGAGATCCAAAATGGGTAGCTGCAATGAAGGAGGAGTTGAGCATGATTGAGAAAAATAAAACATGGCAGTTAGTAAAAAGACCTAATGATAGAAAGGTTATTGATGTGAAGTGGGTATTTAGAACAAAGCTGAATGGAGATGGATCTATAAACACGCATAAAGCAAGGCTTGTTGTTAAAGGTTATGCTCAAATCCCTTGTTTTGATTTTTTTGACACATTTGCTCCTGTTGCCAGAATTGAAACAATAAGGTTGCTACTGGCCATTACTGCTCAAAAGGGTTGGAAAGTTTACCAGTTATATGTCAAGTTGGCATTTCTAAATGGTCTTCTTGATGAGGAGATCTACGTAGAACAACCTGGGGGGTTTTTTGTGAAAGAGTAAGAAGAAGATGTGTATTTGCTCAAAAAAGCACTATACGGTCTGAAATAGGCACCAAGTGCCTGGTATAGCAGAATTGATGAGCATTTGATGCAGCTGGAATTCAAAAAAAGTCTAAATGAGGCTACCCTCTACATCAAAGGTGATGAGATCAATTTTGTTGTTGTTTCCTTGTATGTGGATGACTTACTTGTTACAAGAAGCAACTTGGAACTTATGAATAAATTCAAGAAAGATATGCAACAGACCTTTGAGATGACTGACTTGGGAGAAATGGCATATTTTCTTGGAATGGAGGTTCAACAAAAGGAGAAAGAGGTGTTCATTTTCCAAACCAAATATGCTAAAGAAATTCTGAAGAAATTCAGAATGGATGAGTGCAAGATTACTACAACTCCTATGGGTAAAAATGTAAAGCTCAGCAAGGAAGATGTAGCGAAAAAGGTTGATGAAACTCTTTACAGAATTCTAATGGGTTGTTTGATGTATTTAACAGCCACAAGACCTGACATCTTACACTCTGTGAGTCTATTATCTAGATTTACGAATTGTGCTACTGAAACTCATTTTTCTGTTACTAAAAGAGTTTTAAGATATGTGAAAGGAACATTGAAGCATGGATTCAAGTTCTGTGCTAGTTAGAATCATGTTCTGCAGGGCTATTCTGATAGTGATCATGGTGGTTCTGAAGATATGAAGAGTACTTCAGGTTATTGTTTTAATCTGGGGTCAGGAATGTTCTCTTGGTGCTGCAAAAAATAAGAAGTTATTGCACAATCAATTGCGGAGGTAGAGTTTATTGCAGCTACAGAGGCTGCAAATCAAGCTTTATGGCTTAGAAAGGTGTTATTTGATCTGAACCTGAAGCAAAATGAAGGCACAGATGTGTATGTGGATAATCAAGCAGCAATAGCTATCTAATGCAATCCCATTTTTCATGGAAAAATGAAACACTTTAATATCAAATTATTTTTTCTTAGAGATGTGCAGAAAGAAGGTTTTGTTATTTTGAAATATTGTAAAACTATTGACAATGTTGCAGACATCTTCACCAAACCTTTGGTAAGAAGTGAATTTGAGTTTCTAAGGGAAAAACTTAGAGATTGCAGCATCAAAGCTAAGGAGAAGTGTTAAGAAGTTGACTTAGCTGCTGCATTTCCTATTTAGTTCCTGTAATTTTTTTTGTTATGTTTTTATTTATTGACTTGTTCTACTGTATTTCAGTCATTATATCCATTTTTCTAGCTAAGTTGTTAAACATGGAGGCATGTTCCATGGTTGAGCTTAAATATAGGAATTTTTGTTTCTTTTTCGAGCTGTGTTTAAGCACATTTGCAGTTAATAAAAAGATATATTACACTAAAATATTATTCTCTTTCTCTGTTAATTTTTAGTTTGCTCCAACAGAATAATACCTATAATAACTGTGTTTGACTCTTATACCTCTTGAGGTGCTAATGTATATACTCTTCCTTTGCCTCTTCCTGAAGGTTGTTTGGCAGGTCCATCTATTGCATTACCTCTTCCAGAACCTATCCCAACTCCACTAGGTTTAGAACCTCTTTCTATTTGCACTATCGTCTGAGATGTTTGAGCTTCGGTTTCTCTTGCTAATAGAGGACAATCTCTAATCATATGATCTGTTTGTCCGCATTTGAAACATCCCCCTGTTTCATTATAAGACTGCCTCCGTGCAATCTTCCACAAGTCTAGCATAGAGTTTGTACAGGAAGCCTTTGAGTACGAGCACTAGATAGTTCACGAGTAACTGACAATCTTCTTGTAAATGACCTAGGTGGAAGGTTAATTGGCATCCCTCAAGGATTATTTCATATCACAAAGGATGATTGTGGTCGAACAGTAAATGTCCCTATTTCTTCTGTCCCTCTAAGTTTTACAGAACTCTCAATTTTAACTTTCTTCTTTTGTTCACGAGCTATTTTGACTTCCATCTCCTTATTCTCAATCATTCTTGCCTTATCCACTATTTGAAAATAAGAACCATAATTAGTAGTAGCCAAAATTTTATAAAACGATGCTACCAACCCTCGTCTAAACTATCTATCTTCGCGGCTTCATTTGGTACTAGAGTAGGTACATATATGCTCATTTGATTAAACTGTCTAGCATATTCAGATCTGTAGTTTCTCAAATTCTATGGCTTTAGCTTGCCTAACACTCTCCTATAGAAACTCCTTAAATACCAGATCTATGAACGTTTCTTAAGTAAAAGGAGTATTTCTTTTTTATAACCTAACCACATCTCTCTTGTACCACTCCTTTGTATCACCCCTCATTTGATACCCTGCAAATTTGATTGCTTTCTTATCTAAGCAACAAAGTATCTAAATCTTCGCCTCCATTTCTTCTCAAAATTCAATAGGATCTTCTTCCCCTTTATAAACTAAAGGCTTTAATTTCAAGAACCTCTTTAATAATTTTCTTTCTTTTTTTCGACTCCATTTGTGGGGGTGGAGGTGGAGCCGTAACAATTTGAACTTCAGGAATAAGGGCTTATTATTGTTGTCTCCGCTGTATTAACATTTCTATTATCAGCTCATAGTTTTTTTTGTGACTGCTCAATTCTTCTCACTACTCCAACCATTCTGTCCTTAGGGGTCGGCAGTGCTGAAGGAGGCACTTCATTTTTAGCTCTCTGTACTGATTCTTCTGAAGGAACATCCCCTTTAGATTTGATTTTCCTCATTCCCTTTTTAGGTTCCATTCTAAATCTACAAGTAGGGAGGAGATACTAAGTTTAACGCACGACTCAATGTGGATCTAGATAGCAATGAAAACAAGGCATAACAGAAAAATCCTATGCTCTATAGTATTCTTACATATTTATGTTGATAAACCATTAACCTATACATTATTGTAAGCTTGTGCCCTGATACCAACTCGGTCACACCCTAAAATTTACATTGCAATGGTCCTAGGGTCTAGGTAGGCTTAAGGCCATTGAGCACCTCGTAGAGCCCACAACTAAACTAATCCAATTGCACACATTACTTATCTTGACTATTAACTTAGGTGGGCTACAATCAATTTATTTATTTATTTCATTAATTCCCCAAATCACTAAATATAATCTTTCACATACTTATATAATCACATACCACATTATTGTAATATTACTTACAATATAGCTTACTTATGTACCATACTAATATCATTTTCAAAAGTACTATGAAGCAACGAGAGTTTATACAATTTATCAATAGCTTATAATATCAATATCTATTTACTTTATTCATAGACTTCTTGTTGGAAGAAGGGATTCAAGAAGCTGATGGATCAGGTTCACCTCTACCTGAAACCATAGACACTTGAATGAGTCGTCAACTTAATGAGATTATAGTGTCATATAGGTAGTATGTACATTAAAAAGTATCTCAGGGTTCAACATTTATAGCAATACCACATGATAGTACTATTATAGCTCATCAACAGAAATAAATTCGTGTGAAAGGAATCATAGTAATCAGATCAATATCACAAATGAAGTTTCATTAAGGATCCGTAATATCGCAAATTAAATATCAATAAGGTTTCGTAGTAATCGGATCAATATCACGAATGAAATATTAATGAGGATTCATAGTAATCGAATGAATATCAGAAATAAAATATCATTAATATGATAAATAATTACATATATAGCACTGAAGAAAACATATCGCTATGTATATTTTAGTGTTATCACACACTTCACACTTTAGAGCAGTAACTTCTCCCTTTAATCACAAATGTCTATGTGCACATAGCTTGATGGTTTAGCCCCCATTAGATTGGGATTCTATCACATTGGCTAACAAATAGCTTGGTACAAAAATAGGCATGGAGGCCAAATAGGTTTCACAATTCATAATCACAATATTGCAATTAACAAATAGTTTCATATACCAACAATGGTATATATTTGATCAAAAGTTTTAATATAACAAGAAAAGGTTAGACACTATAACACACCTTGGACTCAAGTATTCGACTCCTTTCTGTCACTTATAATTCTAAAATGATTTGTAGTAACCCCTTGACTTGTGTTCACATTTAAATATATGTTGCACTTTTAGTTTATTTCTAGCTCTTTATTGACGTTCATGGTTCTTTAATATTTTTATTCATTTAAAATCTAAAATTTTGGGGATAGAAATTATACATATTGAACTTAATTTTATTTATTTTATACCTATATTCAGGGTTAAATCATTTAGATTTAAGTTTGGTCAACTTTAGTGCAAATTAGAAAAATTCAAAATTTTCATTATGTGAGTCACTTGTATTCTTTTATTTATGTTTTTTTCTTTCACAGACCATTTTTCTTAGAAATTTTACACAATAATCCCAACATCTTAGGACACTCCCATATTAAATTTCATGAATTTTGGAGTTCATTAGCCTATTTAAATAAACTAATTATAGAACTAAAATTTTTGGTTTTCTTAGACTGAGTCGTCTTATTTATTTATTTGGTATTTCTAATTTTCCTCATCATTTAGACTTACACTTTTAATATAACCTTCTTAACATTTTAAGCTCTATTTTTGAAAAATTTTGTAATTTTTGAAATTGATTTACATTGTCAAATAGTTTAAATACTCTGGAGAAATATGTTTAGAGTATCACACTAAGCAACCTGTATTTACCTAGTCATAAATCTGTTTCCTTTAATCTTTTGAACTTTTCCTTTTACCACAACCTTGCTAACATCCTTGCCTAGCTCTTTATAAAATTTCATAATTTTTGAAGCTTCTTTACATATTTAATTAAATAAAACACGGTGGCTAAATTTAAATAGTTTCATTAAGACAGTTTGAAAATTATAGTTTCTAGCTTTTACATGTTCAATTCCTTTTTATCCTAACCAATATCTAACATCTTAAATAATTAATTACATTTTTAAAAGATAATTTTAAGCTTTGATTCATTAAATTGAAGGCCTAGGCCATAAAATAAAAATTAAAATGCAAAATATGATATTCCTTACTTCTTTTAGTTCTTGTTTTCTCTTCCTTCTTATCACTTGTTGGTTTAACTCTTCCATTAGAACACTTGCAGAAACTTATGATCAATTGTTAAATAAGTTATGGTAGGTTGAATATTAACAGAAATGAGAAGCGAAAGAAGGTTATGTTTATGAATTTTGTTGGAGGTGGAGAAGTGAGTTTTATCTCCTAATACACCTGTTTTATTTTTGCTAAGGGGGTGGCTTACTCCTTGCCCTCCTTCCCTTTTTATAGTGTAGGGTTTTGATTTGTAAGTGAGTTCTTTGAGTAGTTCATGATTCCTTTGATTTGTAGATGTGTCCTTTGATTTTTAGGAGGCTCATTTGATTTGTGGGTGACTAATTTAATTTGTTGGTCACAAAAAAAATTTATTTATAACTTATTTACTTAATTTGCACAATATTTGGACTATAAGACTTTTATTGCATCTAGGGTGTTACATTTGCCATTACATTATTACCTTCCAAGCCTTAAGTTAAAATCCACTATGCAACAACTTAAAAGTTATTTTTGGTCTTCTTAATTTGACAATCATGCATTGAGGTCTCATGAAAATGCTTCACCTTTGTTCAATTAATCCAAAAAATAGAAATAGTTAGGAATGAAATGAATGAATGAATGTGAAATGCCCTCAATCTAACCACCAGAGGAATTGTGGTTCCATCCCATACTAGATCGGCAAGACCTGCACGATTTTGTCCCACAGGTGAAATGGAAACTTCCCAAGAGGTCACCCATCCTAGGATTTCTGTCAAGTGAGTACGCTTAACCTTGGAGTTTTTCCAACTCTCTAGCCATTCCACCAAAAGGCGCCTCTGATGATTAGTTACCCCCTTTTTGATATATGATTTGATTCATTTTTGTGTCCCGCATTCCACTACCCTAGCTAGCCTGCCATCCTAGAAGTTCGCTAGGAGCCCCTTGCTCTACCTGCCCTCTTAGGATCGCTTTGCCAGGTCGGGATGTCAGAGGCCCACCAACTTCAACATGGTTCATCCTCGAACAATATATCTACTTGAGGGGGTTAGGCTCTGATACCAAATTGTAATGCCCTGACTCCAACCACTAGAGGAATTGTCCGCTTTGGATCAAGCCGATTCCATCCCATACTAGATCGACAAGACTCGCACGGTTTTGTCCCACAGGTGAAATGGAAACTTTCCAGGAGGTCACCCAACCTAGGATTTCAGTCAAGCGAGCATGCTTAACCCTGGAGTTTTTCCAACTCTCCAGCCATCCCCACCAAAAGGCACCTCTGATGATTAGTTAACCCCTTTTTGATATATGATCTGATTCATTCCTGTGTCCCGTATTTCACTACCCTAGCTAGCCTGCCATTCTAGAAGCTCACCAGGAGCCCCGTGCTCTACCCGCCCTCTTAGGATCGCTTTGCTGGGTCGGGATGTCACAAAATGTCCATCTAGTCACCCAAAATTCTCTAGTTGAAATAGATGAGCAATATCTATTGGAATCTAAATTAAAGAAATAGTACACCATAATACAAATAGACCAATTAAGAGTAAAATAATATATTACCTCTTCCCAACTCTATAACTTTTGGGTTGATAAATCTAAAATTGCTTTACATGTGAGAGCTAAAGCTAGCTTTTGTAGCATTTCAGTGTCCTTTATGGTGCTCCCATGAGCATCCAGCAATAGATAATTCACTTGTCAAGAGATATTGGAAGGAAAACAAACAACTATTGTTGAAATCCTTGTAGTTAATATTGATTCTTTTCTAGGTAGCTAGAGTTTCCTAGTTTATTTCTTTCCTATCTTAGAGAGATTATTGAATATAAATTACCTAGTGTAGGAATTGTAATTAACACACAATAGAAATTGTTAAGGACTAATTGTAAATAGAGTCCACTTAGGAGTTAAATTCCTAATAGGTTTATAGTATCTTATATATGTATATATATGTGACCCTATTGATGAAAAAAAAATACATAATAATATTTTCTCCCACATTGAACTACATGGTATCAAAGCCTTTGGCTCGTTAGACTTTATTTTTCTCTTTTGCATTGAAGATTTCGATGTATCTCCCACCACTGTTAGTCTTGGTGACCACTCTAAGGTCACTATTTTGTCTCACTGCCTAACCTAGGGGCTTCTCCAGTTGCCAACCAGCATTTCCTTAAAATCCTGCCATTTGATTCCCTATGGGTGGGCCCCACGCGTCTAATCTATTTTTGGCTACGGTACCACGTGCTGGTGCATGGCAGTGCATCTGGCTATTTTCGACGATCAAAATTTGCTTTTTGGCTTCAACTCTAGGTAAAAAATTTACTCAGATGGTCATTTTTCTGATCCAGCGAAGTTTTGGTAAGGGAATTCTCAGTTTTGTCAAAATTACTTTGGCATTTTAGGTTACTACTATTTGTTTTCCTCTGTTTGTGTTGAAAAATCATATTTAGTTGGGTTCATACTATTCCTTTGGTGCATCTGTCTTTGAGTTGCTAGTGAGTTGTTTCATTTTTAGTAGTAATGAGTACTGAACCTAAAGACGCTAAAGCTACTATTACTAAATTGATTCCAACAATGAATAAAATTAAAGAACATAAACTGAAAGGGTCCAATTATTTAGATTGGAGTAAGACAATTAAAATTTATTTTAGAAGTGTTGAAAAAGATTATAATCTAACTGATGATCCACCAACTGGTGACACTAAGCAAAGTTGGCTAAGGGAAGATGTTAAGTTATTTCTATTGATTCGAAATTCTATTGACAGTGACGTGGTTGGGTTAACTAATCATTGTGAGTTTGTTAAAGAATTAATGGAATATCTTGGGTTAATTAATCATTGTGAGTTTGTTAAAGAATTAATGGAATATCTTGAATTTTTATACTCGGAAAAAGGTAATTTGTATATGAAGTCCGAAAAGGATTTTATCAGGCCAACCAGCAAGATAAGCCCCTTATAGCTTATTTCATGGAATTTAAGAATATTTATGAGGAACTTAGTGTTTTATTGCCTTTTAGCCCTGATGTTAAGGTTCAACATACTCAGTAATAACAAATGGCCATAATGAGTTTTCTTGCAGGTCTTGCTCCGATTTTTGGAACTGCCAAATCACATGTTCTTTCAGGCAGTGATGTTACCTCTCTTAAGGAAACTTTCGTTGGATTACTGCATACTAAAGGCTCTCATACCCATTCCTCTTTTGAAAATAGTACCGTTGTGAGTTGAAATCAAGTAGCTAGGCAACCAAGGAAAAGAGGAAGAGGAGGAAATAACCGTAGTAACGGAGTAATTAATTGGGAGGTGAGCATCATTGTTTGCCATTATTGCCATGAACCAGGTCATACTAAACGGTATTAGAAGAAACTGATAAATAAGCCGCCAAGGGCAAATATGGCCACTCAAGATTATGCAGTTGCTTCTTCTGACAACACTGTAATAATTTTTCATTTAATCTATTGTCTGTTACTAAAATTACTTGTAAACTGAATTGTTGTGTTAAATTTTTCCTACCTATTGTATGTTTCAGGATCTTTTGACAAAGTAAATTATTAGTAGAGGACGTGATTCTGGTGGCCTTTATCTCCTAGATAAAAAAGTTTCATTATCTCTGGCTTGTGTTGGTGATCTATCTCCTCTCAAGTTTCATTGTCATTTAAGCCATCCTTCATTCTCCACTTTAAAGAAGTTGTGTCCACAATTTCAGTCTTTACCAATTTTAGAATGTGAATCTTGTCAATTTGCCAAACATCATCGTTTACCTTTAGTTCCCTGAGTCAATAAAGAGGTTTCATCCCTTTTTGAGTTAGTACATTTTGATGTTTGGGATCTATGTCCTGTTATTTCTAAAACTAGCTTCAAGTATTTTGTTACTTTTGTGGATGATTATTCTCGTGTTACTTGATTATTTTTAATGAAAACTCATTCTGAGATGTTCTCTATTTTCAATTTTTTTCATACTGAGGTTAAAACACATTTTTAATACCTCTTTTCGCATATTACAAAGTGATAATGCTAAAGAATATCTATTTAGTTCCTTCCAATCTTATATGTCACAGAATGGTATTCTCCCTCAAACATCTTGTGTTGATACTTCATCTCAAAATGGGTTGCAAAAAGAAGAAATGACATCTTCTTGAGGTTGCTAGGGCACTTCTATTCAAAATGAAGGTCCCTAAACATTTTTGGGCTGATGCCATTTCTACTGCATGTTTTTTATGAATCGCATGCCTTCTTCTGTGCTTAATAGTGAAATTCCTTATAATGTCTTGTTTTCCTTTTATGCTTCTATTCCCCATTAAATGTTGTATTTTTGGTTGTACTTATTTTGTTTGTGATGTTCATCCACAAGTTTCCAAATTAGATCCAAAGACCCTTCGTTGCATTTTCCTTAGGTATTCTCGACATCAAAAAGGGTATTGTTGTTTCTCATTGAATCTTGACCATTATCTTGTTTTTGTAGATGGCATATTCTTTGAGAATACTTTCCCTCTTCTTCTGTACATAAGAGTGTGGGGGAGGATGATAAGCTTTTAGCCTACTCTATCCAACAACTTCATAGCTCTCCTGCTCCTACTCCTACTCCTATTCTTGAATGTTCACCTGCTCCTGCTACATTGTCTACTGCTCCTATTCCTGCCCTTGCACCAGCATCTTCTCACCCTCATTTTTAACAAGTTTATTTTAGGATACTAGGAACTCTTCACTCACTTCCCCCACCTGTCGCTTCAATAGAAGATCTAGTTCACTCTACTCAACTTGAGCATGTGCCATCTACTCCTCAATCAGACCTCGACCTTCCCATTGCTCTTTGAAAAGGTAAATGCAAGTGTACCTATCCTATTTCTTCTTTTGTTAGTTATGATCATCTTTCTTCTTCATCTCATTATTTTGTAAGTAACCTAGACTCTGTTTCTATCCTAAAACTGTTGTTCAAGCTTTGTCTTATCCTGGTTGGTGTGCAATAATGAAAGAGGAGATGGATGCCTTAAATACTAATGGTACATGGGATCTTGAGCCTCTCTTAGCAGGTAAGGAAGTTATTGGTTGTAAGTGGGTTTTCACCATTAAAGTGAATCCCAATGGGTCTGTTGCTCATCTCAAGGCTCTTTTAGTTGTTAAGGTCTATTCTTAGATTTATGGTCCTGATTACTTTGACACTTTTTCTCCTATAGACAAATTGTCTTCTGTTGGTTTCTTTACTTATTTGGCAACTGCATGTAACCGGCCTTTACATCAACTGGATGTTAAGAATGCTTTTCTTAATGGGGATCTTCAGGAGGAAGTTTACTGGAGTAACCACCCAGTTTTGTTACTCAAGGGGAGTCGGGTAAAGTGTGTAAACTTTGCAAATCACTTTATAGCCTAAAACAGAGTCCTCAAGCTTGATTTGGTAGATTTTGCAATATGGTACACCAATTTGGCATGCAGAAGAGTACTTTTGATTATTTTGTATTTTTCAGAAGTACTAAGACTAATTTGATTCTACTTGTGGTTTATGTTGATGACATTGTCATTATAGTGAGTGATTTAACTGGCATTACATCACTCAAGTCATTTCTCCACATTGAGTTCCACACAAAAGACTTAGGATCTTTGAAGTATTTTTTGGGTATTGAAGTGTCTTGGTGTAAGAGAGGCATCTTCTTATCTCAAAGGAAGTATATCCTTGACTTACTAAAGTAAACTGGAAAGCTAAGTGCCAAGCCCTGCAGTGCTCGAACTCCTAAGGTATGACACAATCTGCTCGTGAATTAATTTGGATTTGTCAGTTATTAAAGGAAATTGACTTCAAGTCATCCTTGCTTGCAAAGTTATGGTATGATAATCAAGCTGCTCTTCACATTACATCGTATCTAATATTCCATGAACGAACAAAATATATTAAGATTGATTGTCATTTCATTCGTGAAAAGATACAACAGAGTGTTATCTTTAGAGGGCATGTTAAAGCAAGTGAACAGTTAGGAGATATCTTTACAAAAGCTCTAAATGGACCTTGGTTCACTATCTTTATAACAAGTTAGGCATGATTAATATCTATTCTCCAACTTAAGGGGGAGTGTTAAAGACTAGTCATAAATAAAGTCCAATTAGGAGTTAGATTCCTAATAGGTTTGTAGTATCTTGTATATGTATATATATATGACCCTATTGATGAAAAATATACACAATACTATTTTCTCCCACATTGAATTACAGAAAGGAACTCAAATATTCTTTCCTTTAATTTCTTCATGGTATCAAAAAGCACCATTGTCGTGAATTTTCGACAATGGTTTCAGTTAAGCAGTGGTCTGTGATACACACAGCATCGCCCGGAGCGGGAGTTAGTCGTCACCACCTACCTTAGAAGGAAGAGCAACTACCGATCAACCCTCTATCCAAACCACATCCCTGTCCGACCACGCGCGTGTCCACCTGAAACTTCTGGCCATTCTTCACGTGCCAACATGTGCGGTTGTTTCTGGTATGCGCCATTAACGTTTCTTGTTCCGACGGTCTCGACTTAGTGTGGCGATTCTAACCTACTGGTCCTTCAGTGCTGTTTCTGACTTCTTGGAATTTTTTTCCCATTTTTTGCTTATTTTCCTATTATCACAAAAGATTTTTCTAGTTTTGATAGTATGGGTGATGGGAAGAAAGTCAATCTGGGTTTTCACTAAAAGAGTCCCTCAATCAGATCAGTCCAGTAAAGTTAGATGGAATGAACTACCTAGCTTGATCTCGATCTTGTTTGTTGTTCATTTAAGCTCGAGGTTTGCAAGGATATCTTGATGGTGGAGCGACTAAACCAGTTTCCACAGATTCGGGCTTTAACAAGTGGAAATCCAAGAATTCTCTAGTTATTTCCCTGTTAATCAATTCCATGCAGCCAACTGTTTCCCGAGGATACTTGTTTCTTGATACAGCTAAGAAGATATGGGATGTCGCTTCAAAGACGTACTCACAAACTGGAAACTATGCTTAGAAATACAAATTACGACAGAAATTTTATAAGACAAAGTAGGGGGATCTGACTATCGCTTAGTATTTTGCAAAACTTAGTGGCTTGTGGTAAGAACTGGATTATTACTAGGATTTTCAAGCAAAATTTCCTGATGATGCAACTCAAGTTCAAAAGTTGATTGAAGTAGAACGCGTGTATGATTTTCTAGTGGGCCTAAATAATAAGTATGATCAGATTTAGGTTCAAGTTCTCGGATGAGACGCTTTCCTATCATTACACCAAGCATACTCCTTTTACAATAAGAGGAGACTAGGAGGAGTGTTATGGTTCATAGGTCTACAGTTGATAAAGCAAGATTGATTGTTAATTCTGCAAGAGAACAAATACAAGCTGCAAAGAGTGGATCATCGAATAGAGATCAGTTAGTTTATGACTATTGAGGTAAGAATAGGCACACTAAGAACTTCTGCTGGAAATTAAATAGAAACTAAAGGGCATGGAGGGAAATGTGCCAGTTCTTCTAGAGCACAGGCACACATATTTGATGGTGGGGCTTTATTTGAGGAACCATCTACTGCTGGTAGCTTTTCTAATAAGGAAAATCAGTCCCTGACACGTTTATTGTCATAGCATGATTCTTCCTCAACTTAGATTGTTGCTTCTAATTTTGTCAATTCAGGTAATGCTTTTCTTACTTTCCTTACTAAAATTGCAAAACCCACTTAGGTTATCGATTTAGGAGCAAACAAACATATGACAGGCTATATACAACATTGTTGCAAGTTTCCACAAAGTGGACTACATGCTATCTTGGATTTCCCTTTCCATCAAATTGTTGAAACTTGGGAGGTTGGTAATTTGATGGCATCCTCATCATGTCGATCCTCAAAGTGTATGACATCGAGTAGGTGTATGAAGGCTGCATCGTAGTCTCCATCTGATCTTTCAAGGCTTCTTTAATCAACTCCTTCAATTGAATAGTCGAGATTGAGCCATCAACAGCAAGTTTGGCACCCTTTTCTATGGTCTTCTTTAATGTCGTCTCTTTGGGTGGTGGGATAAACCCTTCGATGCATACTCATCCTTTTCAAACATCTGACTATTCCCAGTCACGCTATCCAACCTGTTCATGAGATAAGCAATTTGGTTGTCTTTATCTTGAAGAGCATGATTGAGAGCTTCTAGTTGCAACTTTAGAGCATCCAGTTCTTCTGTTGATGTAGTGTCAGTCATCATAACAGACATGACTGTAGAGGAATTTGCTGCTAAAGAAGTCGACCACTTTGGGGAAGCACCTTTCTCAGCTGACTCCACCCAAACTAACGAGGTAACAATAGTTTGTTGAGGAAGAGGATTCGTCTTAGCATAAATTTCTGCGACAGACTTTGTCTTGGTATTTGCATCAGGACTCTAATCAACAGTAAATCCAGCACTGAGAAGATTTGAACAGCCAGTTTGTGCGGCCTTCGACGTGATAGTGATCTTTCTTGGTGCCATCGAATCTTTCAGCTGATTTGTTGAAACTTCAAGAATTGCAAAGTGAAGAGATGAAAGGTAGAGATGTCCCACTGAGCGTGCCAGAAATTTGCAAGCCTAAAATTTGTTCCCGAAATTTAAGAAACAAAAGTATAAAATACAAATTATATTTGTAAGAAGTAGAAACAATCGCTAGTGAAATCTCCTATTACAGTGAAGATTATCCTCTAATTTTTCTCTTTGTTGAGAACACGATTCAAGGGTCAAAAAAATTGATCTTGAACACGATTCAACGGCTGAAAGACTTGATGTTGAATTGATATGGAATGCGTGTTTGACAATTCAAGGATCGTGGAGACTTGAATTTGAATTGACGTAGAAGTTTAATTCTTTGGACTTAAAAGAGAACTTTTATAGTATTGAGTTTGACAAAATTTCGAGGTTTCTTTTCTGTCTTTTTCTCTATGAGTCTCTGTGTATTTCCCCATATGTGAAGAGAAGCCTCCTATTTATAGAGATTTGAGGGGGTACTCTTACTAAGTATGTAATTTGATTAGTCCACTTAGCAAGCTCTCATTGGCTGCTACTGCATCACTTGACTTATATAGACACCTGACTTATTAGCCAAGATTTAATTTAATTGGTACACTTGGCTAATTTTTATTGAACTTTACTATATTATTTATTTATGCAGTAAATAATATTTATCCAATAACTTTATTTCAATAACCACTTAAATATTTTGATTGGTTATTAAAATAAATTATTTAATTTAACTAACCAATAATTTAATTGATAAGTAAATAATTAAGTTAATAATTAAATTAGCTTAAAAAAAATTTAGGTGTCTACAGATGCCCCCTCGAGACTTATTCATGAACTTGTTTGAAGGGGTCTCGAAAATTTGAAGAAGATTTTTTTTTTTTAATTCATGCCCCCTTTTATTGTGGCATGATTTTTTTCTTTTTTTTTTAAAACCTGAATTTCAAGTTTAATATTTTCTAGCAACTCCAATTTAATAGGCCCTTTTTTTAACCCATATAGCGAAATTCTAATTTTTTTAATTAGAATTTTTTTTTTTCCTTCAAGAAATTAAATCCTTCATGATTTTGGAATTGAAAAACTAAATCCTTGTCAAATTTGAAATTGAAGATTTAAATCCTTATCGAACTTGGAGTTGAAAATCCAAATCCTTGTCGAATTTGGAGTTGACAATTTAAATCCTTTGTTCGCTTGCATACTCCAAGTCGAGCTTGCACATTCATTGACCGGCTAATTTATAGTGAACAAATTTATGCTTCTTGCCACTGTTCGTCAACATCTTCTATATATATATATAACAATTTTATGCTTGTGTTGCCACTGTTCGTTTATATATATATATAATCCTTGCATGCTTTTTTTTTTTTTAACTTGGTGGCATCATAAAATCATGGCATGCACTTTGGCTATGAATCAGCTATGGAAACTTTCCTGGAAATTTTTTTTTCCTTTTTTTTTAAATTCTTAATTGATGATCATGAACAGTAATCTTACATACTTGATTTCAATTTGCATGCTCAATTCAATTGATGATCAACAACTAGCGAATTTAATTTGGCTTGAACTTGGTTGATCATATGAACTTGATTTATTTTTTTTCCTTTTTTTTTAAATTTATATGAACTATATTTGTCATGGACATATCAAAATTAATTTTTTTTTTAACAAGTCCTCTTTTGATTTTTTTTTTTCTTTAGGTAGCCAGCTACTTTTGAGACTTCATCAAAATAGTTAGCATAATTGATCTTTCGGCTTCGCGCAAGATTTCATGTATGAAATTTTTGAGTGACAATGAAGAGGATTCAAATCCTAAAATAATTTTCACTTTTCAAAGATCTGTTGATGAATTTTTGGGAGCCAATGCACTAAGCAAAGTTGACCAACCTTATCATATGAATTGGACTATCGAACAGACATGTAAATTCCAACTTTCACATGAAGTAGTTAAGCATGTCCAATGCCTTTTGCTGCAATCTTCACTTCATTTACTTCAAACTCCATCAAATAATCTTTCACTTTTGAGGAGTCGTATCCACAATAATGAAGTTTCTTGGCATCCTTCTTTCAAATTTGCCGGTGAATTTTCATTTGTCGAGCACTATTGGGAGTGGCTTGAAGATGTGCTGGCAAGTAATAAGCAACTACTTCTGAAAACCAATGTGTATCATGCTTTGTTCGCATCACTTTTCACTTATGATCGCTTCCCCAACATCATTCATCATTTTTGTGAACATTGGAGTGCTTCAACAAATACTCTTTTCCTCCTAGCTAGAGAAGAGTCAATTTCTCTTTTGGATTTGAAGTTCCTAGGTGGACTTCCAATCCACGGCTCATTTTATGATGAGATGATGCCTTCAACTGTAGATCTTACTTGATTTGATGAAGATGGAGCTCCTTTCTTACCACGAAGCTGCAAATACTTATTTTATGCTTACTACAAAAATGCCAAACAGGTTGAGAACACCTTTGAGTTGAATGTTCGCAATTGGGTAAACTTTTGGTTCTGCAGTTCTGTTAGATATCCTGAACCTCTTGAAAAGGACTACACTAAGAGAACTACTCCTCCCAAAAAGAATTTTAATCCTTCAGGTGTTATTGGCAATAAGTTATCGCGAGATGCAAACTGGCAAAAGACTTTTGAGATTCTAAATATAGAAGATGACCTACGAGATGAAGTTTATTTGGCTACTTTGATTTCTTGTTTGTTATGCAAGTTTGTTCTTTCGCATGATCCAGTGAATCTTATTTGCCCAAGCCCTTTCAAAGTTGCAAGTAAGATTGCCTCTAGTGAAACCTTTTCCTTGGCTATTCCTGTTTTGGCAAGCATTTATAGAGGCCTTCGAACAATCTCTACTGCAATAGCTTTGAAGAGGTATGAAGTTCCATTACCTTTCTTTTACATTTATGCTAGGCTAGCTAATCATTTTGACATGCATTTTACGCATGATATTGATGGAGATGCTAGAATGACTTCCTATAGTGGACAACGAATGGCCAAATATTACAATGAAACTGAAGTCACCAAACTTCTTATGGAAAGAAAAGCTTATTTGGGTCCATCTCATGTAATGAAGAAAGACCTTCTTTTCGAGGACAATGGCAAGTTATCTTCAAAAAAAGTGGAACACCTCATCAATCTTCATTCAAGCTTCTTGAATTTACGCTATAAGAATCAATACTTCATTGAGTCATACAACCCCTACAGATTTAGTAGACAATTGGGTTATTGATAAGATCTTCCTGGTAACATGGATGTATCCTTTGCAAGTGTGTTTGAAAACAATTATACCGCTTTAGGAATCTTGTGTTCATTTGACTAGTGGCGCCAAACTAACTGTGCCTTCAGTGAGACTTGATAGTCGCTTCTCTTGTACTGAAGCATATAAGGATTAGTGGAAAATGGAATGGTCTAAAGCTTTCCCTCAAGATGAGATGTTGAAGTTAAAAGCCATGCCAAAATTATTGAAATCTTCAAAGTCTTCTCGTTCGAAGAATTCAAATGTAGAGAAGAGTAGATGTATTCCTTTAAATCCTCCCCAAGAATCTACTGTCGAGAAAGATAGGAGAGAGGCACCAATTATGTTAAAGCTAAAACCATAAATGCTGCTGGCACTTCTACACAGAAAGATTTCTTTATAGAAGCTAGCGATGAGTTAAATCCCTCAAATAATG
Organism: Jatropha multifida; assembly: GCA_948099535.1. Lineage (NCBI taxonomy): Eukaryota > Viridiplantae > Streptophyta > Magnoliopsida > Malpighiales > Euphorbiaceae > Jatropha > Jatropha multifida. Next base: position 26,886 of record CANUEX010037379.1, read on the forward strand.
GCAACTCCACTCAAGTTGCAACAACTCCAAAGACAACTGAAGAAGCATTGAATTCCCACTCCAATCACAAGCGTACTAAAAGGAATATGCTTAATTCATCTCCTTCAAATGAAGAGTAGCATGATTCCGACCATTATTGGAAGAAAATAAAGCAAAACAAGTAGGTTTCATCAGCACAATAATTTATGATGTTGACAACCCGATAAGCTTTTTTTTTATTTTCAACTTTTTTAACCTCTTTTTTATTCCAATCTTTTGAACTTTATTTTGCAAATTTCTTATTGTAGTTGGGCTTCAATGATGTGATTTGTGATGATGAACCTTGCGCATTGCCTTTAAATATCATGAGTTCTATACTTGGGCCAGCTTCATTCGACCTTTCCTTAATTACTTTGAAGGATCTTGATGCGAATCCTGCATTAAGAGAATCTAGCAGTGGTCATTATGGCGAAAAACCATGAGATATTCATCAAACAAAGAAAACGAGTTGTCCTGCTACTTCTGAAATGTCTGCATTTTGTAGTAATGATTTTAAGACTAACTATCGTCATAAAGTTTCAGTAATGGCATGGAAGGGATTAAGAGCCAAAATTGGTCGAACTTCTACAGCACATGTTCCTTCCCTTGCTGAACAAGCTCATATAATATTTGATGGTATTGAAAAAAGAGAAGGATTTGATACCACCATCTTAAGAGAGCAATTCGCGAGCTACCTCCAACTTGTAAATGATTTCTTATAGCTGAATCTTTTTCTTCAACTGTTTCATCAGAATTTCAGCTGGAGGAATTAGAAAAGTTAAGAGAGCAACTGGATGATTCTACAAATCTTGAGAAAGAGGCTATTGCCAATACTTCATTTGTAGAGGATAACTTGCCAAAATTGAGGAAGAACTAGCCAGGCTGACATCAAGGAAGAAAGTACTTTAGTCCTCCTTAGAAGGTATGAAAAGTGATGTCTTGGAGAAACAGTGCATGGTTTCTCAAGTTCGTAAGGAAATATCCAAAGTTGAAGCTATGCCAGTCCACAGTGAAGAAGATGAGCAATCTCTCCCTAAGTTGCAAAAGCTACTTTCTGACAAGCGCAATGAGTTGGAGCAGCTTGAATGGAATCCATAGGAGCTTTATTTTTTTTCTTTAGACTTTTCTTAGTGTCTTTTTTTTTAATGCAATCAAATTCCTTCATTATTACTAAAATTTGATTTCATTAACTACTCATAACACTTATTCTTTTTGCTCAATTTTGATTCTTTTTTTTTTGCGACTATACTTAGTGAGATACTAAGCTGCCTACATACTTTCTTTTTTTCTTAAGGACCAAGTCATAACATACTTCGATTACAAGAAATTTTTTTTTATGTGACTGAACTTAGTGTAATACTAAGCTATCTACATACCTTCTTTTTCTTTTGAAGGATCAAGTCATAACTTGTTCAACTACAAGAATTTTTTATTTGTAGAGGATGAACTTGCCAAAATTGAGGAAGACCTAGCCAGGCTGACTTTAAGGAAGAAAGTACTTGATTCCTCCTTAGAAGAATGAAAGGTAATGTCTTGGAAAAACAGACCATGGTTTCTCCAGTTCTTGAGGAAATATCCAAATTTGAAGCTATGCCAGTCCGCAGTGAAGAAGATGAGCAATCTCTCTCTAAGTTGCAAAAGCTACTGTTGGGTGAAATGGTTCAGGCAGTTGATGAATTAATTTTCCATGTAATTGACACTCTTGACATCTTTTAGCGTAATTCATGCAATCCGTTACCATCGTTGGCCAATAGTACCCCATCCTTTTGATCTGAAAGTGCTACTTCAGCCCAGATTGATGCTCACCAGAAACACCTGAATTTGCTTCTTCTAAAGCTTTAATAGCTTCTTCCTCCCCAACGCAGCGTAAGAAAACTCCCTCAAAAGAGCGACGATAAAGCGTACCTATGAAGTTTATGAAGCAAGAAGCCCACCGCCTTATTTTAGCTTTTTCCTTTGGATCATCTGGAAATTTTCCATGCTCTAGATAATTGACAATAGGTTGTCGCTAATCTTCCTTATCAATTTGATACATGGAGACAACATCCACTTCTTCGAGTTGAACATCCAACATGGGCGGTATTACCCATCTTTCGCATATTGGCATCTTCACTTCTACATCTAGCAGTGCTAGAGTTGATGCCAAATTTGCTAAATAATCTACTTGGCGATTATCTTTTCGCAATATATGCGCAATGGAAGCACTGTCAAACTGAGAGAGAAGTTTAACAGTATAGTTGAAAAAAGGCAACAATTCTGGCTTTCTCACTTCATACAAGGAGAGTACTTGATTGATAATTAACTTTAAATCTCCAAATATCCTCAAGTTTCATATTCCTATGTCAACCGCCATTTCTAGGCCAAGTATCAAAGCCTGATACTCCACCACATTACTTGAATACCTCTCGACTAAATTGAATGCAAAATGTAAAATTTCTCCTTCTGGAGTGATGAAAACAACTCCAGCTCCTACACCCATTTGACTGGATGTAACATAAAAAAACATTCTCCAAGGTTGTGGAACCTCAACATGGAAAACTTCTTCATCCGGCAACTCTTCAGAGAACTTTCAATCATCAGGAATAGGATGGTTTGCAAGGAAATCAGCAAGAGCTTGTCCTTTTATTGCTCTTTGTGGGATGTATGTTATTTCAAATTCTTGAAGTAATAAAGCCCACTCTGCTAGCCTTCCAGACAAGACCGGCTTGGCCATCAAATATTTGATGGGATTAGCTCGTGAAATCAACCGAACTAAATGGGCCTGCAAATAATGCCTCAGTTTCATTATAGCAAACATTAGTGCTAATCACATCTTTTCGATTGGCGAATAGTTCAACTCAAAACTAGTTAGCATTCTATTGAGATAACATAGTGCGTTTTCCTTTCCTTCATCATTTTCTTGCGCTAATAATACTCCCAAAGAGCATTCTTGAGCAGCAATATATAAGATGAGGGGACGCCCTTGTATTGGCGCTCTAAGCACATGTGGATTCATTAAATATGACTTAATGCTTTTAAAAACATTACTACATGCTTTATCCCAATTAAAAGGAACTCCTTTTTTTCATGAGTCGAGTAAATGGATGACATCGATCGGCTAGATTTAAAATAAACCTTCGAATGTATGCCAATTTCCCTTCCAAGCTTTTGGGTTCATGAATGTTTCGAGGTTTCGTCATTTTGAGGATTGCATCAACTTTGGACTGATTAATCTCAATACCTCGATGTCTCATAATGAACCCTAAAAACTTTCCTTAAGAGACTCCAAATGCACATTTTAAAGGATTCATCTTCAGCTGAAATTTAAGTAAGCATTAAAATACTTGCCGAAGATCTTGGATGTGGTCAATTGCTTTCTTTGACTTTACAACTACACCATCAACATAGCACTCAAAATTTTTGTGAAGCATGTCATCAAAGATTTTTTGCATCGCTCGTTGATAAGTAGCACTAGTGTTCTTCAATCCAAAAGGCATAACTGTATAATAATATATACCTTTCGGCATTTGAAATGTTGTCACCTCTGCTTCCTTGATAGCCATTGGGATTTTATTGTAGCCAGATGAGCCGTCTATGAAGGAAAGTTGTTCGTAACCAGTTGTGGTGACACCATAATTTTAATGATAGGAAGAGAAAATTCATCCTTTGGACATGCATTGTTTAGATCTCGAAAATCTACACAAATTCTTCATTGCCCATTTTTCTTCTTGACAGGAATAATGTTTGAGATCCAAGTAGGATACTTGACTTCCCTTATGAAACCGACATCAATGAGATTGAATTCAGCTTTAATCAGTGGGATCAACTCTGGACGAAATCGCCTTTGAGCTTGTTTCACTATCTTCACCCTAGCTTTGATTGCCAAGTTGTGGACTGTAACCTTAGGATCTAACCCCGGCATTCCTTTATAAGACCATGCAAATACATCTTGATACTCCCAAAGTAATTCAACATACTCCATCTCCTCCTCAGAGGATAAATTTGCACTAAGGAAAATTCGGGGAGGATCTTCCATTATTCCGAGATTGATCTTTTTCAACTCATCAACTGTAGCTTCTCCTCTTCCAAAGCCAAAGGAGCATCCTCAGCACTTTCCTCAATAGGATCTTGATCTTGATCCATGTTATGAAAAGTAATATGGCCAACCATCACTACATCAAGTTCTTCTTCCTCAAATTGATGAGAGACTTTGTTAGTTATAACCACAGTATGGGGTTTTGACTTCAATGTGGACCCCATGGTCACCACCCACTTAGTTTTTCTTTTCATTCCAGAGGGGATGTTGCTATGCAAGTCATTATAGTCTATAGCAACAGTAGACTGCTTCTTCTTGCTCTTCTTTCCTTTACTTGGCTTTGAAATCCCAAGTCTTTGGTGAATGCAGGTTTTACTGCTTTCAGTCTTTGCACCTTCTGGAGTTCTAATTCGATCGAAGACCGAAATACGAATTGAAAAAACTCCTAATCGACTAAAAACAGAAGGTCTTAAGACCTCGCTTTTTATCTCCTCTACCTCTTCAACAGTAATATGATTAAAGGCTTCTCTTTTGATTTCCAAACGTAAAGGAGCAGGAGCTTGATACACCAAGTCACTTATAGACCTCTGATCAGCAATACTCTTCTCCTTCTGTACTTTGCGATTCCCGTTTGATAATTGCTCATTATCAACATTCTTGAAATCCTTTGTCAGTCGAGCCACATCAGTAGAACCATACCCAGCTATAGCTAGTAGTTTATAAGCATTGGGGTCAAAACCACTTATTCTTTTGGCAGACAATGCTTCAAGCTCAACTATTGGACTCTTGGAAGGCCTTGCAAAACCCTTTAATGGTGGCCTGAAAACCTTAGAGGAAACAAGACTAGTGACCGGGAGAGTCAAATCTTTCAAGCCTTCTATGATATCTTCTGGATTTGACGAGGAAGATTGATCATCTTTGCTTTGGAGATATGCACAAAATGAAGCTTCATTTTTCTTGCAATCGTTTGACTTGTCTTTGCTAAAGCATCCTCCTTGCTTTCCTCTACTGAGGAAGATTCCCCTTTTTCAGTCTTCTTTGTAGGATCCTTTTCTTCAACATCCTCAAGAACTAGTTGAATTTCCTCAATCGAAAATTCCTTAAAGTAGAACTTTGAATTGACAAAATATGATTCCGCTTCGATAAATGGCTTTGAATCAGCTATGACTATTCTTATTTTTCCATCTTTTGAGTATTTGAAACATTGATGGTCAGTCGAAGGCAGTACCTTATTCCCATGAATCCATGGATGCCCTAACAGTATATTGTAAGTCGTTCTTGCATCAATCACATGCAAAAGAACATTCAACTCCATCTCATCAATACGCAACTAAAGTTGAATTCTACCAATAGCCCTTTGCCCATTCTGATTGAGGCCATGTATCATCAATCGACTTTGCTTCAACTCATCCATAGGTATGCCTAATTCCTTAAAGGTCTTGAGAGGCATAATGTTGACAGCTCAACCTGGACCAAGTAAGATTCGATTTATCTTCCTTTCACAGATATAATCTGCAACAAACAAAGGAAGATTATGGGGCTTATCACCAACCACTCGATCTTCATCATTAAAGGTGATTTTTCCACAGCAGTATAGTAGGCCTTTGCCTCGTGAATCTCCTCATCGCTATCTTGCTTCAACTCTCCTTCAACATGACAGCATGGAAAAAAGAGTTTTGCACTCACAAATTCTTTTGGCATGTATTTCGCCAAAGTGAATGGATGCCTGGGCTTTTATTTTACACAGCCTTTTACCCGTGATTTGAAATTCCTTTTGGCTTTTAAGACTTCGTTTGAATCTCTAAGGAAGCCAGTTGTGTTGATTTGACAAGTTTCTTCAACACCTTACTCCTCTTTGGAGCCTCCTTAGATGGAAGTGGGTTTCTCCTTTTACTTCTTTTGCGAGTTACCAAAGTTCATCATTCATCTTCAAACTAATTTCTAGCAGGCTCATTACCCCCAGTGATGCTCCCATCTTCTTATAGCAAGCCAAATTCACTTGGCAAAGAAGTTTGGTTTGGAACTAATACCTCAACTTGAACCGGGTCCAAAGTGCCAAACCTTATTGTTTCTCTTCTTGGTGAAATTGGCGACTCATCAACCGCTATTATTACCATATTAGCAGTCACCTCCTCCTCATTGAAAGTGATGACACCATTCTTCTGAAGCTCCATAATTTTATCCTTCAAGACAAACCACTTCCCGACTGGATGACTATTCAGTCTATGATACTTGCAGTAATTTGGATCATCTTCCTCTGGCACTTCATCTCTAGAAATTGAATGAGTTTAGCTTTAAGCAATTCCTCTAACATGTCTGAAACATCAGAATCGAAAAAGAGATAGCTCTTTTCCTACCCCTCCTTCAACGTAACTTTCTTTCTTTCTATAAGCTGAAGAGGAGTGGCCTTTGTATGCTACTTGCTTTCAAGCTTAAGCTACAACTTGATTGGTTTTGTTATTACAGCCATAGATTGCTTACCTTCTGACTTAATTAATGGTTTGGTGAACTTTTGCATCTCTTGCTTATCTTTCCCCTTTCTTGGTTCTTGAACCTGTAAATTTTGATTCCCATGATCGAAAATGCTAAGTTCCATGTCATGTGCCCAGGTAGCCAACTCTTCAAAAGTGTGAGGCTTGATCCCTTGCAAGATGTAGCACAAGCCCCAAAGCATACCATTGATGCACATATCAATTGCTGAAGATTCAGACAGTCGATCTTTGCGATTCAAACTGAGACTTCTACATATTTCGATGTAGTCAATCACAAATTCCTCCTTCCACTAATGAGTAGTTGTGAGCTCAATCATGCTAACTATACGTTTAGTGTTGTAAAAGTTATTGAAGAACTCCTAACTCAGCTTGAGATCCGTATACCAATCAAAGGCATTTCCTTTTAGGGACCGAACGAATTGCTTGACAAGCAAATCACCGTCAATGCCAGCATTATTGCAAGTTTCCATAAAGTGGACTACATGTTGTCTTGGATTTCCCTTTCCATCAAATTTTTGAAACTTGGGAGGTTGGTAACTTGATGGCATCCTCATCATGTCGATCCTCAATGTGTACGACTTCGAGTAGGTGTATGAAGGTTGCATCGTAGTCTCCAATTGATCTTTCAAGGGTTCTTTAATCAGCTATTTCAGTTGAATAGTCGAGATTGAGCCATCAACAGCAAGTTTGGCACCCTTTTCTATGGTCTTCTTTAAATATCGTCTCTTTGGGTGGTGGGATAAACCCTTCGATGCAGACTCATCCTTCTCAAACATCTGACTATTCCCAGTCATGCTATCCAACCTGTTCATGAGATAAGCAATTTGGTTGTCTTTATCTTGGAGAGCATGATTGAGAGCCTCTACTTGCAACTTTAGAGCATCCAATTCTTCTGTTGATGTAGTGTCAGTCATCACAACAGACATGACTGTAGAGGAATTTGCTGCTAAAGCAGTCGACCACTTTGGGGAAGCACCTTTCTCAGCTGACTCCACCCAAACTAGCGAGGTAACAATAGTTTGTTGAGGACAAGGATTCGTCTTAGCATAAATTTCTGCGACAGACTTTGTCTTGGTATTTGCATCAGGACTCTAATCAACAGTAAATCCAGCACTAAGAAGATTTGAACCGCCAGTTTGTGCGGCCTTCGAGGTGATAGTGATCTTTCTTGGTGCCATCGAATCTTTCAGCTGATTTGTTGAAACTCTGATAATTGCAAAGTAAAGAGATGAAAAGCCAGAAAGCTGTAAGCGTAAAATTTATTCCCGAAATTTAAGAAACAAGAGTACAAAATACAAATTATATTTGTAAGAAGTAGAAACAATCTCTAGTGAAATCTCCTATTACAGTGAAGATTATCCTCTGATTCTTCTCTTTGTTGGGAGCACGAACTTGATCTTGAACACAATTCAACAACCGAAAGACTTAATGTTGAATTGATATGGAATCGGTGTTTGACGATTCAAGGGTCATGGAGAATTGATCTTAAATTGACGTAGAAGTTTGATTCTTTGGACTTAAGAGAGAACTTTCGTAGTCTTGAGTTTGACAGAGTTTCGAGGCTTCTCTTCTGTCTTTTTCTCTATGAGTCTCTGTGTATATCCCCATATGTGAAGAGAGGCCTCCTATTTATATAGATTTGAGGGGATCCCTTTACCAAGTATGTAATTTGATTGGTCCATTTGGCAAGCTCTTATTGGCTGCTGCTGCATCACTTGACTTATGTAAACGCCTAACTTATTAGCCAAGATTTAATTTAATTGGTTCACTTGGCTAATTTTTATTGGACTTTACTACATTATTTATTTATGCAGCAAATAATATTTAGCCAATAATTTTATTTCAATAACCACTTAAATATTTTGATCGGTTATTAAAATAAATTATTTAATTTAATTAACCAATAATTTAATTGGCTAATTAAATAATTAAGTTAATAATTAAATTAATTTAAATAAAATTTAGGTGTCTACAAGGGCATCAACAAAATCTGCATTGCGAATGGCTCCTTTGTACTGATTACTGGTACAGGATCTATTGACTGTACTTCCAATATTAATTTGTCCTTTATTCTTCATGTTCCTAGATTTTCTATTAATCTCTTATCTATTAGCTAACACAAAAGCACTTAATTATAAAGTAACCTTTTATCCTACTCATTGTATATTTCAGGAGATGAACACAGGGAGAATGATTGGCAGTGGTGGCTTGCGATGAACTGTATCTATTGGATGATGTGTGTCATTTTTTAAATCCGGGTACTAGTCAAGTTTTGTTAGGAAATGCTAGAAATCCTTCCCATGAGATTATTCAATAGCATAGGAGATTAAGACACCCTTCTTTTTTTGTTTCAGGATGTTTTTTTTCCACTTTGTCTACTAAGTGTGATTTTGATTTATTAGTATGTAATGCTTGTGAACCTGCCAAACACACAAGGCATTCTTATTCTTCAATTAACAATAAAATTTTTGTACCTTTTGCTACTATTCGTTCTGGTGTATGGGGTCCTACTAAAACTGTTTGTCTTTCTGGTTATAGATGGTTTGTGACCTTTATTGATTGTTGCACTAGATGGACTTGGGTTTATGTGATGAAAGGAAAAAATAAAGTTCTTTTGTGTTTTCAGAAACTCCATAAAATGATTTGTACTTAGTTTGATGCATATCTTAAAATCCTAAGAACTGATAATGGTACTGAATATATAAATGCAAATTTCGTACCTATTTAGATTCTAATGGTATCATACATCAAACTAGTTGTATCAATACTAGTGCTCAAAATGGAGTAGTTGAAAGGAAAAATATGCGTTTATTGAAAGTAGCTAGGTCTCTTATGTTTACTAAATACTAGTGCTTACCTTATTAATCGTATGTGTAACGCCCTAACTCCAACCACCATAGAAATTGTCCACTTTGGATCAAGCCAGTTCCATCTCATACTAGATCGGTAAGACCCGTAGGTAAAATGGGAACTTTCCAAGAGGTCACCCATCCTAGGATATCTGTCAAAAGAGCACACTTAACCCTAAAGTTCTTCCAACTCTCCAGTCATTCCACCAAAAGGCGCCTCTGATGATTACTTACCTTCTTTTTGATATATGATCTGATTTATTCCTGTGTCCCGCATTCCACTACCCTAACTAACCTACCATCTTAGAAGCTCACTAGGAGCCTTGCTCCACCACCCTCTTCGGATCACTTTGTTGGGTCAGGATGTCACAGGCCCACCAGCTTCTGTGTGATTCGTCCTTGAGCCATATATCTACTGGAGGGGGTCAGGCTCTGATACCAAATAAATGTAACACCCACCGCCCAATCTTGGAGGACCAGAAGATGAATGCCACATTCGGTGTCGGGGCACCGTCTTATCTCACAATTAACTCTAAATCATATATTAGAAGTGACTAAGTTTCCATAAGGAGGCAAGTAATTAAAATTTAAAAATAATATTTAAGGAAATTCCTACGAAAAATTCGCAAGAGTTTTTCCTAAAAATTAACTTGCCACAAAAAGTAAACATATACACTTCCAATATAAATTCTCCTCCAAACCCCGTAACTTCAATCAACTCAAAATCAAGCAGCACTTCTATATGGTTGCATCAATTCACATAAGTCCTATCATGTTAATTTACCATTCATTCCAAGAAATATTTATTAACATTCATACACCATAATATAATAAGATCATAACACTCAACTAACTATAAAACTCATTAATTACATTTTCAATATAACAACCTCAATGCCTTTTTACAATATTTTTCTATACATGCCAAAATCACAATTTACTTTATGTCCTACCCAAAATGATATTTCTACTCTGATGCTACTCCTCCGGTCATTGAATAGCGCCAACCGCTCCAAATCTGCCCGTGATAAAAATCAACGCGCTAAATGGAAGACTCAGTGGTACTAAATAATTATCAAATAAAATAATAAAGAATAGCCAAGATAACAAGTCTCAAATATGCTTTAAAATACTCAAATCATATATATAAATTAAGTGCTGAAGTTGTACCAATCAAATTTAAACATTTCGAAAATCATAAAGAAGTTCGTAAATACAAATGTATCTGCATTTTCTTATAGCAAATTAAAATTCCATTCCTAGTTAAGGCTCGTACTAATCCAGAATGAAACATAAGCAAATTCGATTTCTGAATCACATAGTCGTGGCTTGTGAAAGCGCCACCACATATCACATAATCGTGGCCTATGAAAGCGCCACCCACACATCACATAATCATGGCCTATGGAAGCACCACCCACACATCACATAATCATGGCCTATGGAAGCACCATCCACACATCACATAATAAGCGTGTCCGCCTATTCATAAGGGCTGATAACCCTAGCATATGATCATAGCTCCACATAACAGAATGGCCTGATAAGCCCAACATGCTCACATATTAGAATCAGTCTCATCTTTTTACATTTCAATCGTATATAGTAGAGCCCAAATCAAAACTATTCTTTCACAATTAGTCATATTTCTTATGCACAATTCCTTATTCAAAACATTTTATAGCTTAATACTTATCATTTCAAAATTACTTAACTGACAACTTGTAAATACTTATTAAGTTCTCTTATGTTCAAAACCAAAGTCATACTTTCTTAATACCCAAATATACATAGCTTAAAACACTTAAAAATCAATATTTAAAAGACAAAAACAAGCCTTACCCATTATAGGAGGTTTGGCCTCTTATTGGAAACAAAGGAGGAATGGCTTCCTCCATTAAAAGCCTTAATTCCTAAATCAAATTCACTACTTAAAACCATAAAAATCATTACTTGAAACAATTGACTACAAAACCCTTTTTTTACATATTCAAACCTTCTTTAAGTCCTTG
>CANUEX010037384.1:0-17352 GCA_948099535.1 Jatropha multifida
CCATGGAATTCATGCATTAAGCCATGCTCTTTTCTTTTCTAGTGTTAATTTTGATTTTAATGAGCTCTTTTCCTACTTTGAAGAGATTGGTGAACCCTCCACCAAAGGCAAGGAGAAAGCCCAAGGATAGATTTTTTAAGCTTATTTAAGCTTGAAAAAGAGGTTAGTGCAATAATATTCTAATTTCCCTTTCATTCTCTTAAGTTTTAAATTTTAGGTTATTGATGAATTTTGATGTTAGAGTGGACTGGAAGTCATTTTCGACCATTTTATAGTTTCCATTTGCTTCTAACTTCTTCATGAAAGTTGTATATCTATTTCTCATCTTTCCAAAACATCCTCTTATGTTCAATTCCAATACTTGTAGCTCAACTTATGGTTTAAATACCAAAACTGGTTCTGTTATGGTGTCTCACTTGTATATCCGAATTGATTGTCCCTTTTAGCCACTAAAATGGAAAGATAATATCTTATGTTCTTCATAAAAGTTTTATTTATACTTCTTATATTTCCAAATCATCCTCTTCTGTCTAATTTGAATACCTATAGCTCAACTTATGATCTTTATACCAAAACTGGTTGTGCTGAATCGTGTTTAGATTGTTGGTCTGTGTTCTTGGGTTTCTTTCACCCTCTTAGAAAATGATCTGGACTATGGTCCCTCATGATATTTGTATAATTTTATCTTATATTTCTCATGAATTAAGTTTCACTCAATTTGAAGTCCTAGAACTTCAGTTATACCCTGAAAACCTAGTAAAGGTCAGGTTTATGAAAATGCTGAAAATTTCTTAATTTAAATACTTTTATACTATATTAAGTATATTTATTTTGAGTATGTCCAATTGAATTTATTTTATTAAGTATAAAAAAAGGGAGAATGTAATAATTTTAGTAAGTGTTAATTTTAAAATGATTTTGGATAAGAAATGGTGAATGAGAAATGAGACTATTTGTGGAAGAATGCATTTATTTTGGGCTCTACTATACGTGATTGACTTGTAGTATGATGAGATGTATTGCGATATGTGAACATGCTTGGGTTATCAACCCGTTTATTTATGTGGAGCTATGATCATAAGCTAGGGTTATCAGCCCTTATGAATAAGCGGACGCGCTTATTATGAGATGGGGGTGGCGCTTCCACAAGCACGGTGGTGCTTTCATAGAACACGATTATATGATGGGCGTGACATTTCTACAGGTCACAATTATATGATGGGGGTGGCGCAGCGCTTCCACAGGCCATGATCGAATCTGCTTACATTCTTTCTGTGGCGCGGCGCTTCCACAGGCCATGATCGAATCTGCTTACATTCTTTCTGTTTAGTACAAGCCTTAATTAAGAATGGAATTTTTATTAAATTATAAACAATGAAGAATCATGTGTTTATTAGTTTTTTTTTTTATTTTATGGTTTTCACGGTGTTCAAATTTAGTTGATGTGATTTTGATATTTAATTTATATATATTTGAGCAATTTTAAGCATTTTCGAGACTCGCTTTCAGGAGGTCATCCATCCTAGGATTTCTGTCAAACGAGCACGTTTAACCCTGGAGTTCTTCCAACTCTCCAGCCTTTCCACCAAAAGCCACCTCTGATGATTAGTTACCCCCTTTTCGATATATGATTTTGATTCATTCTTGTGTCCCGCATCCCACTACCCTAGCTAGCCTGCCATCCTAGAAGCTCGCCAGGAGCCCCTTGCTCTACCCACCCTCTTAGGATCACTTTGCCGGGTCGAAATGTCACAAGCCCACCAGCTTCTGCATGGTTCATCCTTGAACCATATATCTACTAGAGGGGGTCAGGCTCTGATATCTAGCCTGTCTCTCTATCCAAATCGCCTCAAGCTCTAAAGTAGCCTTCATCAAAGAAGCTAGTGTGGTGTGAGGCTGGGATGTCAAATGCATCCTACACTCATCCAGCAATCCCTTTCTGAACCATTTACATTTATTTGCCTCAAAAGTAATCAACTTAGAAGCATACCTACTCAATCGTAGGAACTCCCGCTCATACTCAGAAGCAATCATCCGACCCTGCTTAAGCTTGAGGAACTCTGCTACCTGTTGATCTGTATAGAGCTCACCCACATATTTTTCCTAAAACTCAGATAGGAAGAAATCCCATGTCACATCCTCGGCTTTAGCTACCATAACTACTAACTCCCACTATAAATAAGCCTCTTCTTTCAGCAAGGAGGTAGTATAATCAGTCTATCCCGAGGAGTACACTGCATCTGCTCTAAAACCCTCTCTATAGCTCGGAGACAGAACTCTGCTGCGGAAGGCACATCATCCTTCTGACCATAAAACCAATAACACCATACTTCCTTAGTCTCTCAATAGGGGGACGGACTGGAACAGGAGTTGGTACTACTAAAGCCTAGGGAACAGCTCCCACAATCTGCCTCAAAGCAGCAACCAACCACTGGACAAAGTCACCTTGATTAAGCCCCGCAGGACCTGCAACAGCCTACCCCGCAGCCGAGCCGCACTCTGCATCAGAACCCAAGACACCACCGGCGACACCACTAGCTGGTACACCACCCTCTGTAACAGTCCATTTTTTAGTGTCATTTTTCAATATCGGTAATAGTGATTTACTGGTCTGTGAATAGTACCAACGATTCGAGATTTGGTATTATTTCGATTCGAAAAAACTACTATGCATGTAAAATATTTTATTTAATTTTTTTGGAGCATTTTTGCATGATTTAGGTGGGTAGAAGGTGTCTCATGAATATTTTTGGAGAATTTAAGTAATTAATGAATAGTGTTTTCTAGTGTAGTATATTAAGGAAAAATTAAGGAATTATTTTTATAGAGTTAATTTAATAAATTGGTGGAGTTAAATAATAATTAGAGGAGAATTATTAGGTGAATATTTAAAGCCTTTGGATTAGAATACCATGACTTGATCCAAGCCTTACACTTGTCAAAAGGTGGTGAATTAACAACATTAGTTTTGTTGACTTGGTCAACAAAGCTTATCTACTATTCCATCTTCTTCTTCTTCTCCCATTTCCAACGTCAACTTCTTTCTTCCTTCTCCTCCATTTTCTCTCAACTTCTCTACTTACAAACTACTCCAAATCACTTAAGTGAAACATTGAATTAGTAATTAATCTTTAAGACCTAAGCTAAAGAAGTGATATTTGGTGACTTGAATCAAGGAAATTTGGAGAATCTCTACGAACAAGTAAGTTGTGATTCTTGGGTTTTGTGAATTAATAAGTAGAATTCATAGCTTAGACATGTAATTGATGCACTAAATCATGCTCCATCTTTTTCTTTTGTCATTTCTTGATTTTAATGGTTGATTTTCTTACTTTGAAGAGGTTGGAGAACCATCCTTTAAAGGGAAGGAAAAGTCTAAGGAATAAGGCTTTCTAAGCTTATTCAAGCTTAATTTTAAAGTTAGTGCAATAATATCTTCCTTCTCCTTTCATTTCTGTAAGTTTTCAATTTTTAGGTTTTTGAAGGAATTTTAAGAATTTTGTATTCAAGTTTGGGAAATTGTCGTTTGAATTCTTTTAAATGATTTGGCTTGATTTCTAAGCATGAGGAAATGCTTGAATGGGAAGAGGAACACCTCTCTCCCCTTCTTCCAAGAGTGGTCAAACCTCCCTTAAAAGGAAGGTCTTAAGTTTTTGTTTCATGCTTTGTTTTCTTTTGATGTTAGTGTGTTCTTGAATGATTTCTCTCTAAGTTAATGTGGTTGATTTGAAAGAAAACTTTTCCCCCTTCATGAGTAAGAGAGACCCAAACCTAGCTTGGTGAAGGGCCTTGAGTTTTCTTTGATTTTCATGGTTGATTTTGACTGTAATGAGTTAGTTTATAAGTAATTTAATGGTGGTTAAAACCCCTACTTTGTATTCTAATGTTCAAGAAATTTTCAAGACTTAAAGAGAGCTTTAATTGAGTAAAAATGACTTTTATGATTAATTATTGTTAAGTAATGATTTTATTAAGTAATTTTGATTTGGAATAAAAGATATTTGATGGAGGGAATCATCCTCCCTTTGTGTTCAAGAAAGGGCCAAACCACCTAATGGTGATAAGGCTTGGCTTATGCTTTCTTTCTTATCTTTAAGTTGGTTTTATGTATTTCATGATATATTGAGTATGTATATTTGATAAGTATAAGTTTTGTTAAGTATAAGTATGAAAATTGGATAATATTTTGAAGTTGTAAGTTAAGTTATTTTGAAGTAAAAATGTTTAGGCTTTGAAATGTTTTGTTAAATGTTGGTTTTAAGTATTTAAAGCTAAGTATATATGTGTATTATGAAAGTATTGTTTTTGTTTGGAACATAAGTGGGTTTTTTTGGATTTTTTTTACAAGTTGTAAGTTAAGAAATTTTGAAATAATAAGTATTAAGTTATGAAATGTTTTGCTAAGGAATCTTGCATAAGAAATAAGATTATCTGTTAAGAAATGGATTTGTTTAGGCTCAAGAATACATGGTTGAAATATGGTAATATGAGGTTTATTCCAGTAAATGAGCATGCTCAGCTTGATGCCTTTCTGTTATATTATAAACTATGATCATATGCTAGGCTCTGGATGCCTTTTTGAATAAGCGGACGCGCTTATTATCTGGTGGTGCTTTCATAGGCCAATTATTGGGTGGCATTTCACAAGCCACATCTGGTGGCACTTTCACAGGCTAATTATTTCAGTTATCTGGTGGCGCTTTCATAGGCCAATTATTTCAGTTATCCAGTGGCGCTTTCACAAGCCAATTCTCTGGTTGCGCTTTCACAGGCCAATTTTGTATCTACATAATCGAATCTGATTATATTTCTCTCAATATACGTATGAGCCCTCAACTAAGAATCAGTTCTATTTTGTTATAAAGGAAAATGAAAACATATTTGTATTTATAGAATTTTTCTTATATTTGTCAAACTATGAATTTATTCTTAAGAATGAACTTATTTATGATTTTCGAAATATTTTGATTGTTTTGTACACCTTCAATAATTTTATATTTGATTTAAGTATTTTAAATTATATTTTAAGTTTATTGCTTAGGCAACCTCATTTATGGTATTATTAAGTTATTTAGTACCACTAAGTTTTATACTTAGCGCTTTAATTTTTGTCACACGCAAGATTAGAGCAGTTGGTGCTACTCAAAGACCAGAGGTGTAGCATCAGAGAAGAAAACATATTTTGGGTAGGACATGTTTAGGATGTATTTATGGCATGTATAAAATTATTGTAAGAGATTGAGTTGTATACATTAAGATGTAAATTAATGAAGTATGTAACTAATTAAGAAATATCATCTTTATATGAATTTTAAGTGTATGATCATTAGTAATTGATTTTGAGAATAGATGGCATTATAATATGATAGAACCTAAGATGGTTTGATGTGGATATTTAAAAGTTCTGCGTAAGTATTAAGTGTTTTGCTTTTCATTTATTTGGCAAGTTTCATTTTTAAGGGAAACTCTTGCGAATTTTTCTTAGGAATTTCCTTAAATCTTTATTTTTAAAATTAATTACTTACCTCTGTATGAAAACTTAGCCACTTCTAATACATGATTTAGAATTATTAAGTAAGATAAGACAGTACTCCGGCACTGAATGTGGCGCTCGTCGTCGGGTCCTCCGGGATTCGACTGTGGGTGTTACACCCTCTAGCATACCACCCTCTAGAGGAGCATAACTATCCACCTCCTCATCAGACAGATGCTGAGACATAACTCGAAACCTACAAAGACCAATAGGTTCGCATCAAAGAGAAGTTCTGAACATAAACTAATATGGCATGTATTTAACTTAAATCACTTATGTAACTATTCCAATCAGATAAACTCTCACACCTAATCATAAATCCTAGAATCACCTAAATCTTGCTCTAATACAACTAAATATAACACCCACCGCCCGATCTCGGAATACCAGACGACGAGCGCCACATTCGGTACTGGAGCACTTCTTATCCTACTTAATAGTCCTAAATCACGTGTTAGAAGGGGCTAAGATTTCATAAGTAGGCAAGTAATTAATTTAAAAAAAAAAAGAAAGTTTAAGGAAATTCCTACGAAAAATCCGCAAGAGTTTCCATTAAAAATGAAACTGGCCAAACAAATGAAAAAGATAGCACTTCCAAATATAATCCTCCAAACCCCAATACTCCACATCAATATAATAGTTCACAGCACTTCTAAATATCCAGATTAAACCATCTTAGATTCTATCATATTATATTGCCAACCATTCAAGAATTAAAAACTAATAAACATACACTTAAGTGCACATAAATTTAATATTTCTTAATTAATCACATACTGCACTAATTACAACTTAATGCATACAACCTCAACTTCTTACAATATTTCTATATATGCCACAAATATATCTTAATATATGTCCTACCTAAAACAAGGATTCTTCTTAGATGCTACGCCTTTGGTCTTCGAGTAGCACCCACTGCTCTAATCCTGTGCGTGACGAAAATCAACATGTTGTATATGAAACTCAGTTTAATAATACCATAAATGAGGTTGCCTAAGCAACAAACTTAAAATATAACTTGAAATACTTAAATCGAACCTAAAAGTACCGAAGGTGTACAAATAAAATTAAAATATTCTGAAAATTATAAATAAGTTCATTCTTAAAAATAAATTCATAGTATGTTAAATATAAGAAAAAAAACTTACAAATACAAATATATTTTCATTTTCCTTTACTATAGAATAGAATTTATTCTTAGTTGAGGGCTCATACGTATACTGAAAGAAATATAATCAGATTCGATTTTAGAGATATCAGAGACAGAGATGTGGCCTGTGAAAGTGCCACTGGAGACAGAGATGTGACCTGTGAAAGCGCCACCAGAGTATAATAAGTGTGTCTGCTTATTCAGAAGGAATACAGAGCCTAGCACATGATCATAGCTTATAATATAGTAGAGAGGCATTAAAGCCGAGCATGCTCATAACCGAAATAAATCTCATCTTACCATATTTCAACCATGCATACTTGAGTCCAAAACAAATTCATTCCTTCACAAAATATCTTAAATCATATACTAGATTCCTTAGCAAAACATTTCAAAGCCTAAACATTTTTATTCGGAAGGAATACAGAGCCTAGCATATGATCATAGCTTATAATATAACAGAGAGGCATTAAAGTCGAGCATACTCATAACCGGAATAAATCTCAACTTACCATATTTCAACCATGCATACTTGAGCCCAAAACAAATTCATTCCTTTACAAAATATCTTAAATCATATACAAGATTCCTTAGCAAAACATTTCAAAGCCTAAACATTTTTACTTTAAAATAACTTAACTTACAACTTCAAATATTATCCAATTTTCATACTTATACTTATCGAAACTTATACATATCAAATATACATACCCAATATATCATAAAATACATAAAACAAACTTAAAGAAAGATAAAGAAACATAAGCCAAGCCTTATCACCATTAGGTGGTTTGATCCTTCCTTGAACACAAAGGGAGAATGATTCCCTCCTCAAATATCTTTAATTCCAAATCAAAATAACTTAATAAAATCATTACTTAACAACAATTAATCATAAAACATATTTTTTACTCAATTAAAGCTCTCTTTAAGTCTTGAAAATTTCTTAAACATTAGAGTATAAGGTAGAGGTTTAAACCATTAAATCACTTATCAACTACCTCATTAGAGTCAAAATCAAACATAAAAATCAAAGAAAACTCAAGGCCCTTCACCAAGCTAGGTTCGAACTCTCTTACAAATGAAGGGGAAAATGTTTTCTTTTCAAAATAACCATATTTACTTAAAGAGAAACCATTCAAAACACTTTAACATCGAAAGAAAACAAAAGCATAAAAAAGACTCATGCCCTTCCTCCTAAGGAGGTTCGGCCACTCTTGGATTAAGGGGAGAGAGATGTTCCTCTTCCCATTCTAGCATTTCATCATGCTTAAAAATCAAGCCAAATCATATTAAAGCAACCAAATAGCCAATTTCCCAACAAAATCACAAAAACTTCAAAATTCATTCAAAAACCTAAAAGTTGGAAACTTAAAGAAATGAAAGGAGAAGGAAGATATTATTACACCAACCGTCAAAACAAGCTTCAATAAGCTTAGAAAGCTCTACTCCTTAGCTTTCTCCTTTCCTTTAGAGGATGGTTCACTCACCTCTTCAAAGTAGCAAAAATCATGAATTTTAAAACCAACAAAATAACAAAAAAAGAGATTGAGCATGATTTAATGCATCAACTACATGTCTAAGCTATGAATTTTACTTATTAATTCTCACAATCAAATTTCACAACTTACTTGTTTTATAGAGATTCTCCAAATTTCCTTGATTCAAGTCACCATATATCACTTCTTTAGCTTAGGTCTTAAAGATTAATTACTAATTCAACGTATAACTTAAGTGATTTGGCATAGTTTGTAAGTAGGAAAGTTGAGAGAAAATAAAGGAGAAGGAGAGAGAAAATGGCATGGAAGTGGGGAGAAGAAGAAGAAGAAGGAATAGTTGATAAGCTTTGTTGACCAAGTCAACAAAACTAATGTTGCTAATTCACCACCTTTTGACAAGTGTAAGACTTGAATCAAGTCAAGGTATTCTAATCCAAAGGCTCTAAATATTCACCAAATAATTCTCCTCTAATTATTATTTAACTCCACCAATTTATTAAATCAACTCCATAAAAATAATTCCTCAATTTTCTTTAATACACTACACTAGAAAACACTATTCATTAAATACTTAAATTCTCCAATAATATTCATGATACCTACCCACCTAAATCATGTAAACATGCTCCAAAAATATTAAATGAAATACTAGACATGCATAGTAATTTTTTTGAACTGAAATAATACCAAGTCCTGGACTGGTAAATCACTAATACCGACACTGAAAATAGATTGTTACACTCTACCCCATTGTAAGTTATGACATGTCGCCAGTAATATACTTAATAAGTACTGAATGTTTATAAAATACCTACTAAGTACACTATAAGGGACTTAAAAATTTTTCTTTTACTCATTTACAATTAGTAATAACAGATAAAATTGTAGAGACAAATAAAATCATAACCACGTTTGAGTTCTTACAAATACTATAAGGAAAGTGCCTTATTAATAATTAACTATTTACATGAAATGTAATTTCTATTAAAGAAAATAAAATATTTAAATCAATAAAATTACTCAAACCAATTGTATTTACAAAGTATGAGTGTTTCCACAACCCATAAGTCCCATGAAATGCAGTTACATACTGGATCATCCTCATTTTCATAACTAAATAAATAATTATAACAATACCTATAAATATATACACAAAATTATAGTTTGTACTATAATTAAAACTTCACATATATCTGCTCAATTAAATGACTGTTGTATCAATGTTGTATTGTACATCATATAGTAGTTCCAAACAAAACATTGTAATCAAAAATTACAAAAGCAACTCCTGGTTTCTCCTTTCATTTTTCTGCGATAGTACAGAAAACACTCTCGCTAAACAAAATTGCTTAGTAGTGCTACTTTGTATATTTAAAAATAAATTCACATGTCTCTTCAAAACCATCAATGACTATAAATAACATTTCATGTAGAAATATTCTTTTATTATAATCAATCCTTCAATCAATTTTCTCTTAAAAATCAAACCAGAGTTTTAAATAAAGGCACTTCAACATTATCTATAGCAATAAAATCCTTATTTAAAACTCAGTAGTTGCCCCGTATAAAAATGATAAATAATATCAATTCCATTTCCATAAAATATCCATTCAAGAAATTCAATAATATACAATCAGTGTTAGCAGCATAAATAAACTCAATCTGAAGGGTCATCAATACCTAATGTGCACATCTAGACAAAGCTATCACAACTTCAATCTGTGATATAAATACCCACAGAAGAGGGAACAATCTCAACCTCATAAAAAGGGAATAACATTAATCACAGTATTAACTTCAACTAATGAAGTGATACCGGCAAGGCAATAACCATCTCTATTAGCTGCTGAAGACCATAAATCATTTCATCCATTTAACAATATTAAAATCACATTGGGCAACATTCTCTTTTTTATAAACATAGAATTTCCAATCAAATCATAAAAATTATTCAAAAATCATCTCATATAAAATAAAATCTCTTTCTTTAAAATCCTTCAATAATTCCTATAAAGAAAAAAATTATTTCATAGAATATTCATGAAACTAAAAATATATTTAATTTTAATTAAAATAGAAAGTTAGTACTGCACTAACCTGGATTGGAAGGCTACATTAGCCTTTCTTTCTTATTTATTGTCTCTAATCCACTTTTATGGTTTATTCCCACCTATGAACAAATTATACAATTTACATTTAGTTCTTTGTTTCTACTTTTATTGATTTGTAATTTCTTGTTATTCCTATTTTCTTTTTAGTTTACATTTGCATTTCTCTCATTCAAAATCTTCTCGTAAACTTATAATCTTAATCAAATTAATTAATTTAAATATTTCATAATTTACGTATTACTTCAATTTCATATTTCTTTACCACACAATTAAATTTATTATTCACTTTAATAATTAGATGAAATTATTAGTTCGCCATATTCTATTAATTAAAACCATTTGTATACATATTTGTACATATATTTATTTATTTCACCTTCTAAACTAATTTAGTATTTAGCCTCTTATATTTTGTTTAAAATCATATTTATCAAAATCCTTTAATCACTTTATTTATTTAAAATAATATTTATCAAAATCCTTCGATCACTTTATATCCCTTAATAATTTAAATTTTATAATTTATTTTGCTAACTTGATTTGTTTATGAAACCATTCTTGATTTATTTTACTAACTAATATAATAAAGTTTTGAAATCAAATCCTTGAATTCATTTACTTTCTTATACTCTAATAATCATTTGAAAATTCTATTTTCAAATATTTATTAAATTCAACCAATCACATATTCAATTTTGTCATTACTTAATCAATTTATTCTTTCATCAATTTATTTTCTTAAATAATAATACAATGTATTATTTTATAACTTGATTCTTTCCTTTTTTTTTTAATTATAATTTGGCTGTACTTATTTAATATTTGCCTTGCCCAAATTTTCACATTTCACAATAATTTACACAATCCATTCATTGGGCAATTTCACACTCATTTTCCATCCACCAATTTCAACATCACTAAATTTCAATTTCAGTATCTATATTGATCTACCATTAACAATTCAACTGTCTTCATTTAATATTTTCTCACTTACAAATTCTTATCATTCTTTTATTAATAATTTTCATAAATTGATTCATTTCACCTATAATTTAGAATTTCAAAAATTATAATTTCACTGACTTGAGAATTCAATTCACAATCACTTTCACAGGTTTACTCGATTTTAATCAAGCCGAATTAAATTCCATAATTGATAAATTTCTAACTTGCATTTACTCCAAAATTAAATAATTGAATCTAAAAATATACCAATTATGATTCGGATTTCGGATTTGCATTCAGCATGAAGAGACGAGCTTTGTGCCTCTCCGATGTCTTGTTGGGCCGCTGCTGACCGCCATCGCCTCCGCCGCTCGCAATGGCCGAAAAATCGTACCAGCCCAAAATTTTACATGGATACCATCATTTGACTCGATTTTCATCATAGATTCCATTTTTGGAGTCAATTAAGTGAGGTCAAGCCTCCAACCCGCCGGATCTGACTCCATAGTTATGGCTCCTCCACCGTTCATGGTGGTTTCATTCTCAAGGCCTAATTGCCTGAATTGACGGAGGGGAAATACTCCTTGGGACTAGGTGAGTCGATCGGTACCCATCTGACCTATTGGAACCGCCGGAAACGGCATGAAATTACTGAACTTCTCCATTATGCGACACTGCATTCCAATCTTGTTTCTCCCCAATTCAGGCACTTATTCCACAAAACAAGACAGCAAATGAGTTTCTCTTGTCGAGGAGGTGAATCTAAAGTCCTCGCTCGTCGACTTTCATGGCCTGTGGCCGGAGAATGTGATCGGAGGGAAGAGGAGAGAGGTGAGAGGAAATTTTCTCTCTCTCTCTCTCTCTCTCTCTCTCTCTCTCTCTCTTTCTTATTTTATTATTATTATTATTATTAGTTTTCTTCTTCTCCTTTTCATTCATTTCATTTTTTTTCTTTTTTTTATATGTATATATTATGATAATAATACTACTAATATTTACTAGTTCTTACCATGATATTTAATTGCTAAACATTGTAAAATAATTTCACTAATTCTTATTTATCAATTCTTATTTCACAAATAAATATAAAATATATATGTTAACAATTAATTTCTAATATTTAAATTATATAAATTATTTTATGAAATTTTCCCCAGGATCGGGGTGTTACAAATGGAATGGCTATGGCCCATAGGATCACCAATCAGGATTATTATTAGCTGACCATGTCATCAAATTGCGCTAAATTTGTTCAAAAGTGTCATAAATGCTAGATTTATACCAAGCTCTAGAAATTGCCCCCGATGGCTCTTCACTCTATCACTACACCATGGCCCTTTGTAACTTGGGGAATTGACGTGATTAGCAGAATCACCCTGGTAGCCATCAACTACTTCACTAAGTGGATAGAAGCTACCTCTTACCATATTCTGAACTCCAGAAAAGTAGTTCAGTTCATCCAGACAAACATCATATGCAGATACGGAGTTCTTTTTAAGATCATAACATACAATGGGTCTCACTTCTAGAAAGAAGTCTCCATCTTGATGACTAAGTACATAATCCAGTGCCATCATTCTTCACCATTGTCACGACCCAAATCGTGGGTCGGACTAGCACTAGGACCTGAGTAAGGCCCTCGAAATCCATAGTAAGCCTAAACTACCAAAAATCTGTCTCTATTAATATCTAACTTTGGAAACAGTGAGTCCATATTATGACATAGTCCAACAATCAATTGGTAACAATCTTGGCTCAACTTCAATATCACATTTGATTCACAGCTCGAGCTTATACTCATTGAACCATAATAAATTATATGCAAAAATTCATTGGTCATAATATGGTCAAACTTTTCCTATCATAATTTCTCCAAATTTCAGAAAGTACTCCATAGGTTATTTATCAGCATATAATAATTTTTTTTTTTACATATCCAAATATCATTTTATCATCCTAACTGCGGAACTAAATAAAAATACTCAGAATATCCCAACTCCTCACAAGCTCATATACTAGCTCTTTTAAGCTGGTATTAGATATTGTATCTCTGCGGAGAAAGAAGTAGAGTCTTTATGAACCAGAATACTTCTACTTCCTGGAAAAGTTTATGGATGGGGAGAGTGAGTTTCACCAAACTCAGTAAATAATAATAAATAATTCATGTCCAGACAATCACGCAAAATGCATCTCTAATCACAGAATTGATCATACTGGCAGTCATGCATATGTCACAGTATCAGCATCCACTATTATTTCATCTTCAAACAAACAATCACGTGGAAATTAGTCTGTGGCGTCACCGAAATCCCATGAGCTGTCCTCTCACATGGCTCATCATCTCATACATGTACACCGGGGAGCCGATCCCCCACACCTGGCCGACCGGTCCAATTCTCGCTTAACCAGCCCTCTCATTATTTTTTTTCATACTTTCTTTTCTTTTTTGTACCATTAGGAGGTCACCCTATAGTTATTCATATTAAATAAATATATATCATCATATGCACATGGGGATGCCAATCTCCCATACATGGCCGACGGTATCAAAGACCGCCCTCAGAAACCCATGGTGACCCACTTCATTCTAATTCCACTCAAACAAAGCAATCCATATCACAACACATTTAATCAATAATTCATCCAATTGTCAATCATCAGATCAATAATTAATATGCACATTATAAAATGTGATGATACGATTATTAAATAATAATACAATATAATTTGATATAAAAATATATAATGATATGATGTAATAAAATTATGGTGAAATAAAATCATGATGTTATAAAATGCATATCATGGACTATTTATTATTACTCACAGTGGTTATAGGATATTCAAATCCTAGTTCCGATTCTGGTCTAGAGAGGCAGTTGATGAGCTCAGACGATCTAAGAATTTAGGAATATAGAAAGAACCCATCAGACAACTATTTAACTTGAAATAATAAATAGAGAACCAATCTAATTTTAGCACTACTTAGCTGCTAAACATCAATTAATTCGATTTCTCGTCACAACCTTTAAAATAATCTAGATTCACTATCAATATAATATAACCAATAATATTCTTATTTCAAATAAATATAATCATTTCACCAATAATCTTCTTCGTACTTAGTTTAACCATAGTCTCCAAACATCCGATAATCATTTAATTTATTTACTTTAATAGATCTCTTATAACCATAAAATACGTCTCTATATCGAGTCAATTCACCGATTCTGTCAATCTTAAAAATAAATTCGTATTTCTATTTACAAATTAACTAACAATAATTTCTTAATAACATATTTTCCTCGTATTTAATCTTTAACTTAAATACCTTAATTCGAATCAATTACACTAACAATTTCACTATTAAAGTCATAACGTAATATTAATTAGTCTCCAAAATACCTTTTATATTTACGTTATAATAACTAGCACCAAATTCTTCAATTAAATCGGTTAATAATCCAAACTATTCTTATTAATTAAATTCTTTCTACCTAAACTAATATTCACAATCTTAATAAAATTGTTTCTCAATTTCAACAACTCAACTAATTAAATTTCTTAATTTTTATTACTAAATATTCTACTATAAATTTTATTCCCAATCTATCATTTATTTTAATTGATCAACTACTAAATCAAATATATATTCAATACCTCAATTAATAAATCAATTTTCAACAGTAAATCAATTTTTCACACAATCAAAATTGAAGGAATTAACTAAAGATTCTAAGGATATTTTCAATACCCTCAATCACATAAAATAGTCCCAAGAATCATAGATCGGAGACGAGCAGACTCAAATCGTGATTGAGATGGCCGGAGTTGGACTTGAGGGGCTAAGTTCGCTTAGCTCAGGCGGAGCAAGCGATTGGTGGTCGCGCGGAGGAGGAACGGCAACTGGGTCCTGCTGCTGTCGCGCGAAGGAGCCAATAAAGGCTTGAAGCAATGCGAATGGTGGAGCTCGTTTGACCGGCGACTTACAGCTGCTGGTCGATGGTTGCGCAAAGCCTCTGCTAGTGGCATAGCTGGCGAGGCGACACGGAAGACTAGTTGGGCTTAAGGTGGCGCAACGCAGACATGAGAAGAGGTAGGAGCAATTACTACTGCTGCTAATGGCGCCACTGCTACTACTGGTGGCGGCAGTGGCTAAGTTTGGCGCGGAGAGAGAGAGACGGTGAGAGAGGGTTAGTGAGGGTGGAGTAAGAGAAAGAGGAGAAAGAAGGAAAAAAGGAAAAATAAAGATGTTTGCTAGGGTTTTCTAGAAAATGCCAGACTATTCTAGTTCGAATCGAACCGATTTGGTCTGATTCAGTAAATCAACTTGATTTTCAATTGATTTTTGGCAAACCAAATGAGTTTACAAGTCTGATTAAATATTACATGGCTTAAATTTACTAGCCAAAATTTTAAAATTAAAATTTAAATGAAGATTTTCTGAAATTAAAATTTTCGGGTATTTCAACCATACAAGCCCTAAACTAATGAAGCGGTTGAAGCAGTAAACAAGTCCATCAAGAATATCCTCCAGAAGATCATTCACAATCATAAAAATTAGCATGAACAATAGCCATTTACCTTATAGGAATGCAGAAACTCCATCAGAACGCTAACCAAGGCAACACCTTACTCACTCATATAGTGGATGGAGGTAGTCCTCCTTATCAAAGTCTAGATCAAATTAGCTAGGGTCATGGGAGAAAGTTTGCTACCCAAAATAGAATGGGTTCAGAGCTATCACAACCAGTTGAATGCTATTGATGAGAAAAGGTTAGAAGCTCTTAATCAGATTCAAAGCTACTAGCATATGCCTAACACTTCAACGAGAGAATCCGAGATTGAAAACTCGAAGCGGATTGTCTTGTATTCAAGGAAATCAGAGCTCATGTGCAAGATCACAAAGATAAATTCAGTGCAAACTAGGTAGGCCCCTACATTCTAATGAAAATCCTCTCCGAAGGCATTGTCATCTGTCCGACATAAATGGCAACGAGTTCACTAATCCATGCAACTTCAATCTATTGGATTTTAATATCAAATATACGCAATGGAATAATATAATTAAAATAATTAATTATATCAACACAGATCCGTTTAAACGAATAAGGCAATAAAATATGTTTAGAAGAATACCTCTTTTGCAGATTCTTCGAAACTGTTATCTATGCAGCTAAGTTGTCGCAAACCACAAGACGTCCAAAGGTCTGGCCTCTAGTAGTATCCACACAAATGGACAATTGAAAAACTCTAAAACTACTTTTAGAGGATTGAGAGTTTAGAGTGTATGATGGTGCTAGGTATCGTAGGCTCGCTGTTTTTGTTTTGTGGCTATGAGCAACAACTCTTTTGTTCTCACGTTCAACTCACACAATCTATACTGTTTCTTAAACCTTATATAAGAAAACCCTAGGTCACAAATAAATTAATTATAATTATTTATTTAAACCTTTTTAAATAAATAAATTATAACTAAATATATATATATATATATGCCTATTTATTTATTTAAATAATTTAAATAAATAAATTATAATACATATATTATTAGGATTTTCAATTTAATCAATTATATTTATTTAATTGATTTATGTCCAAAATTTATTAAGATAAATTTTAGATTAAATAAACCTAATTTTTAATTATATTTATTTATTTAACTATTTAAATAAATAAATCATAATTAAAATATTAGGTTTATTTAATCTAAAATTTATCTTAATAAATTTTGGACATAAATAAATTAAATCAATACTTAATGATCTAGGTAAAATTGTAATCAAATATAAATTACAATTTTATTCTTAACTCCATAAAACTTATTTATAATCAAGTCATATTTGATTCGATTTCTCATATTCATTCTTATGTGTGTACCTTCTAGGTTCCAAATATGTTGGCAACAAATATTAACTAATTAATATTTGAAGGTCAAGTATATTGTCTAGCAACATGTCAAGACTATCCAAATATCTGAAAAGTCAAAGTGGTTTGACTTAACCTTTCAATGCATGATTTATTAGTGTAATTAATATGCCTTCATCATTAATGTTTCCATTTAGTAATTAGGCATGGAGTATGTCTGCTTTACTAAATCATGTTAGTTCT
>CANUEX010037385.1:0-69956 GCA_948099535.1 Jatropha multifida
TAGCAACGCTTATTCACCATCAACCGCGGATAGGGTAAGAGCTGCTATTTACTCAACAACGGCTAGTCTTGCAGCGGCAACAGAAAGAGCTGGAACTCAGACTCATACTGTCACAGCGGCAACCTCCGCTTTTTTTCCCAGCCATCAATCTCAATCTCACTCAATTTCAATTTCGGTATCTATATTGCTCTACCCTTAACAATTCAACTGTCTTTATTTTACATTTTTCCTAATTCATAAATCTTTATCACTTTTGTTTATAATCCATTTAAATTGGCTAATTTCACAAATAAATTTGGAAATTTATTTCACAAGTAACTTTCATGTAATTTACTTAATTATAATTAAGCCAATTTAATCTAACAGTAATAAATTTTTAATTTGAATTCTATACTAAAATTAAGTGACTGAAACATAATTTATAGCGATCAACAATGGCACTTCAGATTCGTGTTCAGCGCGCAAAATGCAGCATTCTGCCTCTTGGGTACCTCGCCGAACCGCCGTCGGCCGGTCATCGGGCCACCGTCAGCTTCGCCGTGCGCGGTGGCCCAAAAAACGTGACTGCCCAGAAATCGACGCAATTCACACCTAAATGCTCGAAATTCTGTGGGGAGCTCGATTCTGGCCTTAGTTTTACGGGTCACTGCTTCAGTTGGCCGGAATCGAGCTCGACAGCTCTGCCCCTCCACCGCACATGGTGGTTTCGTTCCCCTTGTCCAATCACCGGAATTAATGAAGGGAAAATGGTCGAGAGACGATGAGGAGTCAAGCGGTGGTCTCATCGATGACTGAAACTGCTGGAAACGGCATGAAATCGCCGGACTTCTCCATCGCGTGGCAATGCACTCCAGCCGCGTTTTGCTTCTTTTCAGGCTTCTGCTTCGCAATCCAAGACCACCGGCGAGCTCCTATCGTCGAGCTCGTGCCGTGGATGTGTCTGATCGTCACTGACACTGGCCGAAAGTGGTGATCGGTGAGGAATCGCACTCTACGATCAAGGGAGGGGAGAGTCGCGAGAGAGAGAGAGAGAGAAAAGGGGAAAAAATATTCCCTTTTTTCTTTTTGTTTGGTTCAATTTCTTTCTTTTCTTTTCTTTTTTTTTTCTTTTTAACTAAATGGCTCCAGTTCGATTTGAATCCATTCGGTCCACCTCATCAATTCAGTCTGGTTTTCCATTGATTTAGAGATTTTCAATCGAGTTTAACTATTTGAATTTGGCTTTTTAAGTTCGATTTGTAGAACACGAAATTATCCTTCGAATTTATAATTAAATTTTAAATCAAAATTCTATAAAAATAAATTAACGAGTTATTTCATATTGTGAATGCTTTAAATTCAAGTATGGATATTATGTTTTAATTAATTAAATTCAAAAGTATAGTTTATAATAATAACAATGCAAATTATTTTACAATATCACCTAATAAAAATGCATCGCCAATTGATTGTTTGGAAATAAAATAGGAAAGTAAACTAAAAATTATTAAAATCAAGAAATTGAAATCCATCGTTTAACTAATGATCATACAAAACGATAGGCCAAAAGAAAAAAGTCAAAATTTGTTTTTCTTAATCGATCTATTTAATTATTGTGCATTTTGAAAGCTTGTTCATAATCACTCCACAGACAACAGATAGAAATTTAGAAACAGAAATATTGCATCCTCTAACTTCTCCACAAACGCTGATGATTTATTAGAGGGGGAAAAACACACACACACACAACAACAACAACAACAACAATAACTAACCAACCAACAAATCTATAAGAGGTTCTAAAGGCAGATTACAAA
The DNA here is from genome assembly GCA_948099535.1 of Jatropha multifida. Classification (NCBI taxonomy): domain Eukaryota; kingdom Viridiplantae; phylum Streptophyta; class Magnoliopsida; order Malpighiales; family Euphorbiaceae; genus Jatropha; species Jatropha multifida. Next base: position 1,797 of record CANUEX010037385.1, read on the forward strand.
AGGTCATTATATCAACTGCATGTAAGGACACTTTATAAACGGGGTTTTTACATATGCATACCCCCTTTCATTTCATTCTACATTTTGAAAGGTCAAAAATTAAAAAGGACAAGTGAACTCTTTTACTGCTGAGTTATTGATGAACCTGTTAACAGTCTCCAGCCACAGGCTTTCAAGTACAGCATACAAACCAATGTCTTGCTCTTTGTTTCCACTCTACATTTGTGCTCAAGAATGGAGCAGTTCCCTAATTGAAGCACACTACCCCCTTTTCAGAGCTAAATTAAGGCAGGAAGCATTAGGCTTCAATAGAACCTTCTTTATCATAATCAACAAAACCTTGTATAATAAGCACACCAAAATACATGAAGACGTACAAAAGAACATGCACATAAAGTTACTTTCGGAGGTCAAGGCGCATGTATGGCTTACATATGTACAAGCCTGACGATACACCCAGGATGTCTTCCATAATTTGGCAAGATCTGAAGTAAATGGAATCATGGTTCTAGAAAGGTTGCCTTGGCATTTACCATCTGATCCTTCATAAAACTGCAGATAGATTTTTTATTTGAAGGAAGCTGGTAAAACAACTGAAATTTTTCCTGCTGACGAAACAGAAATCAGAATGAGAGCAAAATTCAAGGCCCACACAAAGACATCAGAAAGAGGTAAATGTTAAACCAACAAAGAGATAGAGCTTTTAAATGACTACCTGCATTGAAACTAGGCATGATCATGAAATTAGATGCCGCCGATGTTCTTTCACAGTGGGAAGCTTCTTCTGTCGCTTCTGCCCGACCAATCTAGTTGAGCGATACCCATTCGTAAAAGGAACCAACTTTCCAAATTTTAGATCTTCACCTGCAATCATGTATATATTCCCAGCTTCCGGTACACTAAAATCAGCAGGATTTCTGTTCACACTGCATATTCTAGTCTCAGAATTGCTTTTATGGGGATGGACATATTGGCTGCCACTAGGGACCTCCAACTTGTGTTTAGCTGAATTTTCCAATCCACGGAACTGTAAAGGAAATGTCATAGAATCTGATGCACCAAAAAACATTGTCTGCATGCTATGAACTGGAATGGATCCACAACTGGTGCCAAAATTGCCACTTGGAGTTGATGATTTTTGCAATCTACAGCCTCTATTTTGTGTGTGAGAATCGGAGTCTTTTACTTTCACTTTCTCTTGAGAAACTTGATGGGTAAAATCAGTGGCCTTCTTGAAACATTTATCAAGTTGGAATGAAGAAGCAGGTGGACCTAATACTGCTGAGGTGGAAGAAATACGTCCATAAGAATTCTCTGCGAGTTGATTTTTTCCATGACAATCATATGATGTATGCTTCATTGCATTGGTGGCTCTATAGGCCCCAGAATCCATCCTTGAAAACTCCTTAGGATCTTGATCATGAGTTATGGAAGGTCTTTTGAGAAACTTTGGAGCTACATCCAGATTCATTGGCACACTGGAGCGAAGTCCTGCATCCATGAGGCTGAGCAAATGCATTGCTGGTATGGTTTCATTAGAGTATAGATCCAAGGATCCCATAGGCTTTTGATTAAGCTCAATCCCATTATGTTTGCAAGCAAATGGATACTCTGCACATCTCCTAAGATTCTCAGAACCAAAGTTCCTATTTTGCTTTCCAAAGCCGGCAGCATTCTGATTCAGAAACTTCAGATCACGGTTTCCATTCGTATTTTCCTTGTGCATACTACTAGGAGAATTCAAAAGAACATCTATATTGGTAGTAGTTACAGAAGTGCACTTCTGAGGAATGCTATACACGAAAGGCATGTGATTTGGCATCATGGAGGGCCAAAGCTGATTTGTTTCTTTACTCTGCTGTGAAATGCCCTGGCAAGTATTACATGTCCCTGAGCTCTGCAAACAGTTGTGAAAGGAACCATTTGCCACATCCCCAATCCATTTGCAACCTTGAGCACTATTTTGCCTGCCAGAACTGGAAGCAAAATGTTGGGCTCCACTCGATGGCTTGATTTGATGCTGAAAAAATGCCCCAAGACTTGTAGGGGTAGCGGTTTGTTGTAGCTTGCTCATATTTAATTGGTTTAGATCAGCATGGGAAAAGTAATCAACTGACTTTTGTTTGGCAGGTCCCAAGTTTTCCCCCCTCTTCACTATTCCATTTCTTCCATTTTTAGCACAGGGATTTCGTTTTTCAGTACTTTCCTTCTGAAGTAAGTTCATCTCTCCCTTCCCATATGCTTTCTTGAAATCCATTGTCTGGCCATTCTTGATGTTATTACTAATTTCTGATTGGCATCTATCATATTCTGCATCAGGAAGACATCTCTCATACTGATGCTTTGCCATGAGTTCAACAATTTCCATGGGAATGTCATCTAAAGCACCCTGTTCAGGCATCTTATTAGCTCTCTGGTCACTGTCTTTCCTTATAACCGCTGAATGTTCATGAAACCCAATTTTTTTCAAGTTGCTGCTTGTGCTATAAAACTGCTGGAATAAAAGAGAAAAAAAATTAAATGTTGCTACCAATTAAGGCAATCCATGAAGCACTTAATCATTTTAAATTGCTATGATTAAAAAGGAAAAACACACAACTCTAATGTGCACTGATTAAAATAGGTGTGCCTTGCTACATAAATATCTAAATGTGTTTCATAAAGAGGACCAATGCATGAGCTAATTTGTAAATTATCAACAAGTATAGAACACCAATAGTTTGTTTTGGTGCAGCAAACATAAGCCATATTAACCAACAATAAGAATTGTCGACAACATTCAGGCAGTAGTCCAAATGGGAAGAGATACTCTTCATTCTAAGAGGTCCAAGAATGCGAAAGACCAGACATTTCCCAAGTCCTTTTTCTCTATTGCACTGATGTACTGCATTTCTGGTAAATTAAAAAGGACAACAGCAAAATTATTTTATTATGGACACTGAAACCAGAAAGAATATAATCTAAAGAAGTCCAAACTGCATCTTTTTTAATGCGTGGAGTGCAGAACTTAAAGTAGAAAATATATAGCATACAGGGGTGTTTCCTGCTTTAAACTCAAAAACAGTTGTATGTTTAACATATCAAAATAACAACTTAACATCAATTGTATCCAGTCAGATTGATACATACCCCAAAAAATTCAGATTTTGACTTTAGACCAGAAATTCATTATAACTGTCTAAACCAGAAACAAACAAACAATGGAGTAAATCAGGAGCAAAATGCAGGTGTTTCTCCATGTATAAATCAAGAAAGGTTGATAAAGGCTTTATATTCTAGCAGTGGCAGCAAGAATAAGAAAGCTCTTACCTTTTGCTGCACATGAGAACAACTGCCAATTTCAACCTGAGATGTGTAGTTCTGCCCCTCATTGAGGAAGGGCATTCTGCTGGCAGTTCTCCTGCCATTCAGGTCAATATATGCTCCTTTACCAGTTCTGCCACTCAGGTCAATGTAGGCTCCTTTACCAAAGGGCATATCTGGTAAGGATTTAGAAGCAAAAATGAAATTTTCAACATGCTTGGTTTCTGTAGCTTTCCTGTTAACCTGTTCTTCTTTGCCCTCCTGCAGTGTCAATATAGAAATCTGCCTATCTTCAACCTGTGGACTGTTCTGTGCGTCATATCTTGGTGTGGTTAAGAAGCTGTTAAGAGAAAGATTTGGTCCCTTTTCATTGGGTTTATCCTGCTGAGCTGAATGAAATGGAACCATTACAGGTCCAGCGTGCAAGAACTTTCTAGTTATCAGATCTTCTCTGAGCATGCCATGATTCTGAGTAATTAATGAAACCTGCTGATCATCAACTTGAGGCATCTTGCTTCTCTTCTTAAAACTGGGTTTCTTATCCAATTTTTGAGCAGACAAAGCAAAAAAATCTACCTCTCTGCCTGTAACAGTATCATGTGTATCTTTAAGCAAAAATTCATTAGCAGCGTTACAGTTTGAAGCATCACCAGCTTTGTTCCCAATCTCATTAGAGAGGTTTTCTTGTATGGACACTAAGGATGAACTTTCATAAGAAATCAGGCTTTTTTTGTTTTTCCTCTTACCTCTACTGGGACTTCTGTCAGTTCTACGTTTGAGGCATTGTTTCTTCATATTATTTTGCAAATGCATTCTAGCAAAAGCTTTTGCAATTGCATCAGTGGATTCCACATCTCTCTTTATGATTCTAGCTTCTTTACATGCTTTAATAGGAGAGCTCATTTCCAATGGTCTCCAATCTTCATCCTGATCTAACTTCCTTTTCCTATGTTGACCCAAACCCCTTCTGAGATTTCCTAGAATAGTCACCTGACCTGGGGAAACAGGCAACTTATTTCCCGCTGCAGATACTTCTGGAATGCAATTGGATGGAGAACCCTCAGTCCTGCTGTGATCAGTGTCTCCATCACCTTTTTCACTCAGCAATTCAGTTAGCAGGCGCACTTTTCTAGTTTTTCTACGGTGCAACCCACTTGAATTATCACAGTGAAGATCCTGAGGGTTATTTCTAACCATGATTTCAGCACTTTCAGATGAAGCATAATCGCACTCATCCAACTCCGGAGAAGGATGTCCACTGCCCTCACTCTTGTCAGCACTGCATGCTTCCTCAATACTACCAGCATCTCCTGACATCCCACAAGCTGTTAACTCTTTGCGATGATCAGCCACAGAGATTACTTTCCCTGTATCATGATTCTTAGCAGCATTTTTCACTATGCAGTTGATATTTCCAGACAATTCAGCATCAGCAACTTCATTATGTCCACAGCCTGGTTCGCACAGGTCTATAGATTGATTGCGTATTGATTTGAGATTTCCTGCAACAGATATCAGGTGCATTATTATCTGAATGAAAGTAAAAGCATCAAACTATCACAAATTTGGTCCTTTCTAACTGCAGATCCTGAGAAAGCAACACTATATGTTCTTTAGCAAAATTTACCGATATCATCTGCATGATAGGTTTTCTGCATCAGGCTCGAAATTTCTGCAGTCAATACATGCATTTCCTTGTCCAAATTATCATTTGACTCCATGTTGTGCCCTGGAGAGATGACAAAATGACCCAAATAATTTAATATGGAGAATATGAGTCTGCATCTGAGCTTTAATTGGAGTATATATACCTAAAGTGGGACCATTTGCAACACCAGTTTTTGTTTTGTCTATATCAATGCAAGATGAAGGGTGAAATTTGGTGGTGTTATTCAAATTAGCTGAATCATCGACCTTTTTCTCCTTGCAAATGTCAAGCTTTGGAGCTTGCTGGAAATCAGATAGTAGCATTTCAACATCATCAAGAATTGATGCATGAGAAACGCTATTCAATTTCAATCCACCACTACGAGATTTAAGAATGGGATCACAATCATTTTGACTGCCTTTAGCACCAACATCCCACAAGCAGTTCTGGCAACGCCAATATCTGAACTTGGGAACATTTAAAGAAGGAAACCTGCATGCTTCATCATCATGCTTATTGCTCTCAAATGGCCAACACATCTTCCAGTCCCTTTTGCGAATTTCCGATACATATCCACTGCGCTTGGGAGAAGGCAATTTATTCAGCATAGTTTTGTAGAAAATGCATAAGTCAATCATTTATAGCAGTAACATAGTTCCTGATAAAGTAACTCTCAGTACAGAAAAATAAAAATAAATATAAATGTATCTCAGGTACCAAATCTCCCTCCATATTGCCTTATTGTCTAATTCCAGTTACAACTTAATTTACTTCATCCACAACAGTAAACATTACTACAAACAATTAGAAAGTCGAGAACAAATTCTCCCACTCAGTTCTCATTGCAGTATCTTCAATGTGAAAATTGAAAGCCTTGGATTGAATTATTTGAACATAAAATAATGTAAATAAAATCCCCAAGAAATGAGAAAATTACAAACAAACATCTGTTCATGATATTGACACTCAATGATTCATCTGGATTGTAGCAAGGAAGACCTTCTCTCTCTCATTCACATGCATGTGAGTGTGTATACAACTATCCCCCATATAACCTATACACAAAATTAGCAAACAGTTGAGGTCAAGGCTTACCGTATTGAAAAGTGTTCACAATTGTCAGCAGAAATCTTCTCATTAGCATTGATGAGATCTATAGATATTGAGTCAATCTTAATGGATGACTCCACAGATTTGGAGATAAGGTTAGAATTGCTACTTTGATGATTCTCCTCCACCACAGTATTCTTCTCCATTTTACAACCATATATTGCCGCAGTGTTCAAAACATGAATTTCTATGTGCACAAAACCATAAATAGGTTATGCAAGTCCATTATCATATGCAAATTTCAAACTACTTCAAAGAAAACAATATAACTATGGATATTCCAAAGCAAACTATTCAAGTTCTATAATAAAGACCCATGTTGGCTTTTGTTAATTTATTCTTTGTATTGTAGAATAGTTCTACAATAAATATTATCTTAAGAAGAAGTCCCAAACACCCATGTTAGGGTTTGTTAATTTATTCTCAAGTATTTATACTGAAAAAAGAAATATTCCATGTTATATCTCATTTAAAATGGTTAAGAAACTAATATATCGGCATATAGACTGATTTAGAACATAAAATAACGACCATTTGCAAAATGAAAGTCCATAATGTTTAAAAGGAAAGAAATAATTAGAAACCCTAGGTTCCGATGACAACAAATTTAGATATGCACTTACCATATTGATAATTGCTAAAAGGAAGATATTCAAACGTGTAACTGAACCCGTTCATTTCAATTGCAGATTAATTCATAAAATCACGCCAGTAAGACAAAGCGTAAAGATTAGGGTTACATAGAACTAATTATGGTGTTCAACAAAAGTAGACCAATGATTAATCTGATAACAATAATAATAATAATAATAATAAACACAAACCCAGTTGAAAAGGACATTAAAAGCTCCAACTTAAATATCACAATCATGCGCATCAATCCACAAATAAAAACTGAACTTAGGGTTTTCATCCCGTATAAATTGATAGCCAGTGAACAGTCAACATAGCTTCCCCACCAAAACACCTACAAAATACTACATGAAATATCGGAAAAATCCATAGATTCACACCTCAAATATAACCCAACAGATAAAACACACAAAAAAGACCAAAGTTGACGTACAAAACACAGTGAAATGACCCAAATACCTGAAACAAACCAGCTGAAATTCAGCTAAAACCCATAGAAATCCCAAAAACAACAAACCCAAACAGACAAACAAATTGAGAAAAGAGAAATTAGAGTAGAATACGCACCTTATCTGAGCTGACTAAAACCAGACCCGATCTTATATGGACTGCGGTTCGATTCTTCACGGCTAGCCCAAAAAATGGTATTAACAGAAAGAGCATTTGGCGGCAAAGAAGAAAGTACAAGCTATGAGCAGAGATTCAAAGATTATCGAGCAGAATTTAGAGTGCGATGTTCGAGAAACCCTAGCTTTTGCTAAGAGAAGAGGAGAGAGAGAGAGAGAGAGGGGTTTTCGATTCTTTAGGTAAGGAGAGAAAGAAAGAGAGAGAAATAGCGTTTTTATCTTACTGTATTAAAATCATCCATCACACAATGCCCATGCCATGTCATTATTATTATTTTATTTAAATTTATAAATAAATTAAATACATGTGTGCATGGAGAGAGAAAGGAAGAAAGGTAGAGAGAGAAGTCGTATAAATAGAAGGCCAACCAATAAAAAAAGTCCACTTGGAAGGAAGGTGCGGGTCTTATCACAATCCATTAAGTTTTTTCGTGAGGCTTAAAAGCAAAACCCTGAGATTTGCAAATAGTGAAAGTTACCGTTTCACAACGCGTAACCTTCACGCTCTTTTAGGGGGATAACTTAAGCTCGGAGTACATGTCATGTCATCTTGGTCCAAAGATGCCTTTTCCATATATGTGTATTTTAATTGGTGCGTGTAATACACATGCCATGTTAGGGCGTGGAGTTTGTTTAACTTTTAAAAACCCTAATAAGTTATTTGTTTTTTATTTTATTTTCTTATTCTTATTTGGCAGATGTAACCCTAGGCCATTGTTGTAATAAATATCTAACCCTAGTAATGGAGGGTGATGGGTATGGCTCAAAAATGGAGGTTTGGAGGTTCAATGGAGAAGTGATTAGTGGCTAAAAATGTCAGATAGAGTGAGATGAAATTAACATTTCAACCTTTTCTTTCCTTTTTTTTTTATGAAACTCAAAATAGAAATGAAAATTACTTTATCACCACCATCATGCACCAACTGTACTAGCTACATAGCTATTGATATTAATGTCTTTTTAACGTAATTGTTTCTTGTAGATCTTTACAAGAAAAATATGTAGAGTCCTTTTCTTTTTCTTTTCAATTTTTTTACTATGTATAAATTGTATGTAATGCCGACGATGGCTTTAGTGTAATAATAAAGTTACTGCATTAATATAATTTGAATTCATAAGTTCGATTCTGTAAAAATAAGAAGAAGATTAACATGCGTAATTAAATTTAAGACTCGAATTAAATAATTTTTACGGACACAAAAGGAGATCCGTAGGGCTCGTGCGTGAACATCAACCCTCATTGCAGCCTATGAATATGAGATACTTCTTGTGATCATTCTTTTTTGTACGAGATGAGAGCAAACCTAAACACGATTATGGCTATAAGCAAGATGCATGTTTTGATTAATATTGTTTTTAAAATAATTAATTAACGTAAATTATTATAAAATCCATCATTGTATCTTGATTATATACATCACCATGTAACATTCAAAGGTATATTTCATTCCCGAAAGAAAGTCTAATCTTTCCCTTCTTCTTCTTCTTCTTCTTGATACAAAAAAGAAAATCAGAAACACGTGAGAAGAAAATAAAGCAATCAAACAACTCGTAAGCATCTAACAGCACAACCAGATCCTGAAGAAGTGCCATGCATCGACATCAACGTTATCTAATATCGTCCACCAAGCTAATATTAATATGAGCTTTTACGTATCATGTATTATTACCGATTATCAATTATGAATATTTAATTATATATTACACATAAAAAAAAGCTATATTAAAATAATTAATGCACTAATATAACTTGATATTAGTGAGAAGATGGGTGTCTTTTTACTAAAATAAGAAAAAAAATCGATTGTTGACTTTTTTTTTTCATTAAAATTGGAAATACACATAATATATTAAATAATTTTTTAATTTTAGAAAATGAACTCAGCATGCATTTATAAATAGAGAGAGATTAATTAGCCAGCATTTCCCCTTCTTTTACTGTTGTGTCTAACAACTTTCCAAGTTCCTCTAATTTAGAAATTTCAATTTGAAAAATCCAATTTCTGCAATATAATGAAAAGTGATGGAGTATAATTTATCTTCTCTGCTATTCTATTATTTATATATAAAAAACAAAAGCTTCTTATTATATCCTATTCTGGCTCCACCTCCACCTCCACCTCCATGTTCATGAAATTTGAATTTCAAGTTACCAGAACTCATTGATTGATTTTACCATATATGTAGCATCACAACTCCTAAAGGGAGAAAGAGAAAAATCATAATGGTTTGGTAAAAATGTACCTTCTCCTTCTAACAAGCAGATCATGAAAATAAAAAAATTAATTGACTGAAATGTTCTTTTTCTTTTTATTTAAATACCGTAATATATATTATTAACTGCACGATTATGACTAATAGAGGGTTAGATTAATACTCATTTTTTAATAAAAAGCGTAAATATTATATAAATATATCGTGCATTTACATTTAAATAATTATTTTTATTTTTGGTAATTAAAAATATAGATTGAAAAGGTATATATAAATGAATTACAATAAATTTGCCATGCTCGTGGTAAATTAAAGTACTGATTAGGTGTGGATTGTACTAAACTTTTTCTTACATCCATCACAGTAAAATATACATGTCAGTGAGCCCATTGATATCTGTGTTGAAATTAGACACATAAATCTAAAAATTAAAAAAAAATTACATTTATATAATTATATCATTGGCCCTTCTCCTTCAGTTGAAGCTTGAAAAGGATACCTCACCGTTCAATAATCTATATATATAATGAAAATTAGAGAAGGGCCCTCTAAATCTTCACATCATGCATAAAATATATAGGTCCAGCAGATAGATCCAATAAGAATTTATTAAAAAATATTTGAGAATGGGAAAGATTTCCACAACCTAAGGTCCCTGTCTGCTCCTTAATTTTCTCATATATATACATTACCAAAGAAAAAGTTTTTGACACCCAAGAAATTTAAAGTTAGTTTCCCAGATATTTGTAAGTACCTCCGATATATGAATTCTGGGTATGGGGTAATTGGTAAAAGATCAAGAAGAAGAAGAAGAAGATTTGAACCAAATGACAAGTAAAATCTTTAAATTTCTATCACGAGCTCCATCGATACAGTTCTGCAAAATCTTGAAAACCCGACAAGTTGCAGATTCGCCGAGCATGGTGGTGCGCTGGTACCTGCTGAGGAAACCACACACAAAGATATATATGGAAGGTGGCCCCATGATAGTATTTCTGGTTGCTACTCATAATTCAGCTTTATTGGATTCTTCACCAATATATATATATATATATAATCAAATTTTGAATTACATAATAAACATATAACTTAAATTACAATTAAATATGGATTTAATGTAAATTAACTCAACTAATTTAGAAAAATATGATGGAGAAAGTACTGCATAATTACATGATTATTATAATATTTTTTACCTTCAACATCCCTTGATTATAACATTTTTGCCATTATTACTTCGCTTTCTCCAATTATTCTTCTCATTTCCTCTTAAAATGGATTCCTCCTAACTGCCGATTTAGATCCTTTTTTTTTTTTAATCACCTTTCTCTATCTATATACTGACTGTAATACAAAAAGAATACTTCAACAGGGTAAGAAGCCCAAACATTAAAAATTACTAAATCTTATTAAATCAAAAAATTATCTCAAAAACCCTAGAACTAAGCATCAAAAGGCTTCTTTGGGTGTTCACTAATGATTTTTTCAAAAGGGTACGTAAAAATGATATCCATCGCTTGCAAAAACTATTCTATTGAGTATTTAAATTTATAAAATTAAATCGATTAAATACTTATTCGATAGTTAAAAAATGTGAAAATTATAGTCATTTAAGCAAACTAAACAGCTGACAGTTAAAAATTTCTGAAATATTTTAGTTAATTAAATTAAATTATACAAACCCTACAAAACAAACTATAATCATAAATTTTTAAGGGAAACACTAAATTTCTGTACTGTAAATATATAAAAATTTATTTTACGAGAAAAATTATTAAATAATAAATATATGATGTTCAGATATGAGTACACGTGCCTGCCTTTTCCGTTTTGCGGTAGAAGAAGAAGAATCATGTTTAAAAGTTTTAATTACTTTTCCAAAAAAGGCAAAATTTTTGGTAGTTGCTTTTTTATTAATCTTTCCTAACAGTCATGTAGACGACAATAAACATCCTTTTCATTATTATTATTATTATCTTTTTTAATACTTAAATGAAATTAGTTCATACTTAAAAAAAACATATAAAGATAGCCATGAAAATATTGAAAACATGTAAATATATAAAAAAAAAGATTAATAACAACTAGATAAAGGCTCGCGCTTATACGGGTTATATCTCTATTTTTATTATAAAATTTATTTCTATTTTATTAAATATTCACATTATATACTTTTTAAAAAAAATTATTCACGTTTTATAAAAATTATAACGTGGACAATTATAAAGGAAAGTTTTAGTTAAAGTTTGTAATTTGAACGTTTAGATATTGTTTCTAATTTTAGATAATTCTATATGGATAAAATTCTATAATTCAGTATAAAATAAATATTATTTATTACTTTATTATTTAATGGTAAAATATTATTTATTAATTATTACTAAAAATGTCAGTTGCAAATAATTCAGTTTACACAAGTAATGTAGTTAAAATAATTAAATGTAATATAAATTTTTTTATCAATCTATTAAGTTATTAAAAATAATTATATATCTATTATTATCATATAAATAATAATAAATTCATCTGAGTTTATTTTGAATGTATCTAAGAAAAATTAATATTTTTTATTATTCAACTGTTCCACCCTACGAACAAATCATCCAAAAAATTTTAGATTATCCATAAACAGGCTCTAATAAGGATATTCAGTTATTCCGAAGCCGTAATAAATATTCGATGGCATGATCCATTTCCTATATAACTCAGCAACCAAGTCTGGATCTATTTGTATATTGGATAGATTCTCTCATCTTCCAAACATAGTGTTACTTTTGGCCGAAATGGCTTCCATTCCGATATCTTTTTCATCGACTCTTCAACTTTGCTGCAGGTGAGCAAATCAATCAATCTATCGCTATCTTACATATTTCAGAATTTCCATCAACAATTCAAAAAACATGAATATTCTAAACAGGAGTAGAACAAACCTGTGCTCTAATGGTAGCTTCATATGCATCTAAAGAGTCTTAAAATTTTATTTATGCTACAAATTTGTCGTAATTAAATATTTTTGAGAGAGGTTGCATTCACAACAATGCATAAGCATTAGTGACAAAAATTAAATTTAGAAAATAATGTTTATTGATGAATTGATGTAAATGTAACTCTTGAAAGAGAATTATATATATATATTTTCCTTCTAGTACTTGTTAGTGTAATTTCAGATTTTTTTTTCCTTTATATTTAACATTTATTGGCTTTTATTTTGTTTTTACTGTTTATGTACAGCGCCAGTGTAAAACTAGAGAGTTCGAAATTTAAAATTGCTACTATTAAAGTATAAAATGGTCTGTGGGCGAAAAAAGCACATTTAAAACAGACTAATTTTATAGCAACATTTATTTTTTATAAAAATTAAAAAATGATTATAATTCAAAGATTTTATAAAAATATAATATATAATATATAAATTGTCATTTTTAAATATAAATAAAAAAATCCCACTTAATAAATATGGAGAAAATTAGAAGAAAAAAATTAATATAACGTTAAAACTTTAAATAAACATTTGAAATAGAATAAAATAAAATGTCTATTTGATGTTATTAAAATAAATATATGTTAATAGGGCTCAATTTCTTTCCAGATCACGTCCACATGGACATATCACGTTAACTTGAAAATAAAAGATTTAATCACCAAAAAAAGTATTTTTGAGTTTTTTTCAAATTTGGTCAATACTCTTGATTTTGTTAATCAATACCATGTACTTATTTTTCTTCATCAATTGTGGCTTTTGTCTAGAGTCTGTTAATATTTGTTAATATGTCCGTTAATTGAATTCAATTTTTTTTAGATCACGTTCACGTGAACATGCCATGTAAAAAAGTTAACTTAAACATAAAATACATTAAATGATATCGTTTTATAGTTAGACTTTAGTATTTTGATTTTATTTTTTATCATTAATTTTAAAGTAGATTGACGCATCGGCATTTTTGTCTATAACCATATAGTTTGGCAAATGAAAACTCATTTATTGGGTTTACATGTCATATAAAAATATATAACATTTATTTATCCTTAAAAAATAGCAAACACAATATCAAAATACTGAAATAGGGTTCAACTGCAAAATAATATCATTTAATATATTTTTATATTTAAGTTTACTTTTTTATATTATTGTGTTCATGTGAATATGATATGGAAAAAAATTATATCTTATTAATGGACACATCAATAAATATTAATAGACTCTAGACAGAAGTCACGATTAACAAAGAAAAATAAATATAAGGTAGTGATTGATAAAATAAAAAATATTAGTCAAATTAAAAAAAAAACTCACAAGTTCATTCTTTTTTTGGTGATTAAATCTTTTATGTTCAAGTTACTTCTTTTAAATGGCATATCCACGTGAACGTGATTTGAAAAAAAATTGAATCTCATTAACAGACACATATGCAAACATTAACAAACTCTAAATAGAAGTTACAACTGAAAAAGAAAAATAAATATAAAAAATATTGATCGATAAAATAAAAAATATTGGTCAAATTTGAAAAAAATTCAAAAGTTGGAGATTAAGTCTAAAAAAAATTATCATTGTTTTAGCCAAGTGATTGAAATGAAATTGAGTTGATTTTAAATATATTATTATGAAATTAAATTTGGATAGTGTCAAACACTCAACTTTGTATTAATCAATTATTAGAAGCCACAACAGCAATCCATGTACGGCCCAGGTTTTGCAGAATTGCACGTGGTGCCACCTCTCTCATATTACTGAGTGGACAGTGGTTTGCATTTGTATGGTTGCGGAGGAACCAACTGGATGCTCATTTTGAACCGAATCTATTGGATGAACCGATCCTTTGCGGATTTGGATATTTATTATTCTAAGTCAATCTGAACCCGGTTCAATTTAATTTTTTTTAAAGTAATTAATTGATTAATTTCTAATTATATATGATAAGAGATTTTCAAATTATAGTAAGAGCAATCTTATTTAGTCGGATATCTGAAAATGAAATTTTTATTTTTATTTCAAATTGTAATAAAGAAAATTTAAAAATTGAGCAGTTTGATTTTAGGAAAAAATTATTTATGTTATTATAAATAAATAAAATATCGAAATTGATGCTGTATAAAATTATAAACCACAATTAAAATAAAAAAATCGAACCACATCAATTAAGTTTGATACTACTTCAATTTTTTCTAAATTCTACTCACCCCTCCTCTTATATTTATCATATTTTACATGATTAATCAACTAATGTATAATTAATTGCCTTCAAAGGCACATTTGTCTATGAAGCAAAGGAAAAGAAGTTTATCGTATTTTTATTTTCAACATATATAAATATATATAAGCCTTATTTGGTTTTATAATATAATAGCATGAAATAACATGAGAATTTAAAATATACGTGTGCGTAACATAAATATTTTTAGTTCTAATTTAAATTTCAGAAGGATAATATAATAATTTCACGAGACAATTATTTATTATGATCATAAATTTTAATTTTAAAATTATAATATGTTAAATTTATTATCAAAATTTATTTCATCATTATGAAATTAAATTATAGTTATATTTTTTAATAAACCAAACCAAACAATTTTAGATCCAAGTATTCCATTGGATAATTCATTTATTAGAATAAAATATCAAATGAATTCAACTTGTATTTTTGGACTAAAGATTTAATTTGCCTTATAAAAATATAAGCAATGTGTAATCTATTTAATTTATTTATATATATTTATGACTCAATGCAGTTCTACACCAAATGACAAAAGAGCAAATATTAAGTTAAAAAGAAAAATAATTTAATAGATAACAACGTCAATATATATTATTGAAGGCAAAAATCATTATTTTAATTAAAAAATGAGATGATAATAATATTAAAATTCAATATTTTATTTTTTAATTATAAATTTAGTGTTAATTAATTACATTTTATATAAAAAGCTAAAAATCAGAAAAACATCATTTTGATCATTTCTCAAATCGAACCGAACTGACAACTTCCAATTTTTCACAACTCCAGATGGCGGCTTTCATCTGCCAAAGATAACGTAGCCGACGATGAATCCAAATTCAAAATTAATCTCGGATAAATACTTTTATTACCCATCCACAGAGTTTTAAATATCAACCGTCGATCATAACCCCAGCTCAAGCCATAACTATTATTCACCGTACACGTATATAACAGAAACAAAAAATCCGATCGCTTTCAAGACTTTCATTAGCGCCAAATTCCCCTCCCGTCGCTTTCCAGCGAAAATACCGAAAACGCCCAATAGGTCTCTCCGTAATCCAATGGCTCTTGACGAATCAAACATTTTTACTCAATCTGAACCGTCCATTAAACACTTTCAAGTTCAACCGTCGGATTAATCACAACCTTCATCTTGCCCTCCATTAATCCTAAGATTAAAATTTCAAAAACTGACGAGGGAGAGATAGACCATATTAATTATCAAAGGAAAAAAGAAAAGAAAAAAGACCTCAGCTGAGCTCCCTAATGTTTGAAGAACTCCTCCATTGTTGAGTTTCTGTTCTACCTTTTTGTCTTGGTTTCGCTTTTTTTCGCATTTGAGGTGTTTTCTTTTCGGTTTGTTGAAAATTCTGAGATTTGCGTCGTAATTGAAGATTTTTTTTTTATTTTTCTGTATTTTTGTGTGATTTATTGTTTGAAGAATTGATGGAACAAAGTGAAGCGATTTCCGATTTTGCGCCAAAGAAATTGGCGCGGCAGTTGGATTTTACGGCGATTTGTAGAGCATCAGCTAATGTGATATTACCGGAGCATTCCAAAATGCAGCAGCCACCACCGCCATCGAAGTCGCAGCCACATTTGAAGTTACAGCCACATGCACAGCAGCCTCCACCAAACCCGGTACAATCTCAATTACAGTCACAGTCACAGCCGCAGCCTATATTGCATTTACAGCTACAAACGCCACCGAAACAGCCCCCGCTAATGCCACAATTGCAAGCCCGGCCACATCAAACACCGGCGGTGCGTCGGATACCTCATCCCGTGCAGAAAATTCCTCTGCCAACAATGCCTGCGCTGTAAGTTTGTTTCTATTTATTTGTTAGTATTGTGATGAAAGATTTAACCATAGAGTTTAATTCGAATTTCATTTAGAGAACAACGGTCAGTTTAAAAATAATAATAAAAAAAATTTCTCGAGAACTCATGTCGTATGCTTTGAGATTGTGCAGCTGAGATGAATATTTAATAAATTTAGCAATCTTTGAATGCAATAGAAATTTACGAAGCTTTTTTCCAGGAAGCAAGAGTCTCCTGGAGCACGGCCAAGGAATAATGTTGAAGCAAAAGAAGGTACTCCTAAGAAAGTAAAGCAATGTAATTGCAAAAATTCGAGATGCTTGAAGTTGTAAGTACTTCATCTCCTTCACATGCATTTCTTTATTGTAATTTTCTTCTCATTATTTTCTTTTAGTTTTGAAACTGTAGCCACCCCACCCCAGGTGTGATTCTTGTAAATCTGTTTGCATTTAATTAATCCTACCCCTTGTCAAGAGAGATATGTGTACTTACTCATGAAGAACTTTTTAACTCCTCTGGTTTACATTAGAACATTCAGCAATGTTATGCTTTTTAGGTATTGCAATGTACATATACTAGAAATGATCTCTCTTTTTTCTGCCAATATGTTTCCTCAAGGAGTTAGTTAATGCCAAAATGCTTTATAAGGGAGTGGTTGCTCTACCGTTCATCCTTTTCCTGCTCCTCCTTCTGTAGTTTTAAAATTTACATGTAATTTTGTCCTCTCTTCCCTGTGGTTAGCCTTTTTATGAACCATTACAAAATTACAAAGTAAGCATTCACGTATACTCCAAATCTCTTTGAAAATAAATAATTCAGTGTGCAATAAATTTATAGGGTTCCTTTGGTTCTATGCTTGAATTCTTCTTTGACCATAATGTATCACGTTTTTTTTTTCTTTTATGTTTTCACTATTTTAAGAAGGAAGTTTTCAATTTTTAGGTATTGTGAGTGCTTTGCTGCTGGGGTTCATTGTAATGGTTGCAATTGCATAAATTGTTATAACAATGTGGAAAATGAGGCTGCTAGGCAGGAGGCAGTTGGAGCTACCTTAGAACGCAACCCAAATGCTTTTAGACCTAAGATTGCAAGCAGCCCACATGGATACCTAGATCCAAGGGTATGTACTTGTCTCATTTGAAATTGAATTGGTAATGCTTAACACTTGATAATGTCCTTCCCTTATTATTTTGTCAAACAGTGAATAGTCTCTTTTATTTGGCTTCAATAAGCAACTTAAGTAAGCATTATTTCATTTGAAACGTAAGTAAGAAAATTCATTATATATACGAGCTCCTTGTGGTAAGTTTTTTCTTGCTGGCTTTGGGATATGGCATGTGTCCCATCTTTAATCAATGACTTGCCATAAGGAATATTGATCCATACTCTCTGTTTCTTTGTAATTAGATATTAGTGTAAATAAATGGACAGTTAAGTGATGCATATGTCTCTTTCTGAATTTCTTTTTTTGACTAATTTTCTCTCTGAAGGAAGGCCATGGGTAAAGCAACTCTGGGTAACTGCAGAATAAACTAGAAAAAGAAGGAGATAAATTAGCTCCTTGCTCAAATGAACTTACAACACTCATTTTTGAAGTTTAAACTTTCTTTCTCCTTTCTCATTTTTACTTGCATGCATTTAAAATGTCATAAAATAAATCCAGGAAGATGCAAGGGAAGCTCAAATAGTTGGGAAGCACAATAAAGGGTGTCATTGCAAGAAATCAGGGTGCCTCAAGAAGTACTGTGAGTGCTTCCAGGCCAATATCTTGTGCTCTGAAAATTGTAAATGCATGGATTGCAAGAATTTTGAAGGAAGTGAAGAAAGAAGGGCTCTCTTTCATGGCAATCATAATGGCATAACCTGCATGCAACAAGCAGCAAATGCGGCAGTTAGTGGGGCCATTGGATCATCTGGCTATGGGACCCCTTTGGCATCCAAGAAGAGAAAAAACGAGGAAATCTTAGGCAGTGTAACTAAAGATAAATCTGCAAAATTCCAACAGGTATGATGGATATGAAAAATCTAGTTGATCCTCATGACTTATGAGCATATACTTGTTAATATCAATGAAAATGCATTTCTTATTCAGTTATTTATTTTATTTTAGTTAGTATCAGATTGAATCTTCCATCTACAGGCACCAGAAATTTTATTAAATTTCTCAATATTTAGTAGTCAAAGCATCCTTGTTCTATACTTTAGGATTTATCAAAACTGTGGTTTATGCAGTACTTTAGATGTCGTTAATGCTGTGAGTCTCTGAGTGACGTTTGAAAAGGATAGAAAAATTTTAATTTTTAATTCCTTTTTAAGATTAGACATACATGTTTTTGTTATTGTTCGTTCATTTGCCTTTTAGCCCCATATGTTATCTTGTTAAAACTTCAAATTATTTTTCATGTTTTTTCACATTTCTTTTTCTCATTTTCTACTTTCATTCAGGAAAATCATCTGAGGAATTCTGCATCTTCTTTTTCTCCCTCATCTGCCCCTATTCCTTGTGCTGCTAATGCAACTGTATTGGGATCTTCAAGATTGACTTACAGGTTAGCAGTTTTCTGAGTCATTCTCCTGCTATGTTTTTCCTTTTCCATTTTTTTTTACTAAGTACTGATTATAATTCATCTGTGCAAATGAAGATCTCCTTTGGCAGACAAAATTCAACCACAGGATGTGGGGCAGATGTGCACGTTCTTCCTTCTACTCTCAGAAAAGGCTAGAAAGGCACTTGAAGGTTTGGATAAATATATAGAAAAATGTGTAGTATCATTTCTTAGAAATTTTTCTGTTTAAATTTGTTATGAATTACATGACTGCAATGGATGTAAGTACTGCATTGATCTTTGTCTAACTTTTGATCTAAAGTTGGAAAAAATGCATAAGATAACTTTCAGAAAATTTCAGTGTAACCTGTCAGCAGATTATTCTGTAGTTTTTGCCAGATATCTTGGAAACATATTCTATCCTTATTATGTTGAGAACAGACCAAGCATTAATGCGGATTAGATCTTTATCATTTAATCTTGCTTTCAATTCTCATTACTGTTATGAGATTTACACTAAAGTCTATAATAAATTTAAATGGAGATTCAGTTCTTTTTTATTTTTATTAGGAAATATTTGGAAGTTACTTCCTTTTGTCAAGAGAAAAATCTCTACTATGCATTATTGCCTTCTCCTGTCCGGATATCCATAAACATCTCTCTTATGCATTATAACCACCACCTCCTTGCCCCAAAATTTTCTATCGAGTTTCTTTTTTCTGCCCTTATAGAAAAGATAAATAGTTTTTGATAGGTTAGAAAATTTACTAATGTGAATATCTGTGTTGTGAGGCTTTAGGCTGTGTAGTGCCTATATGAATGAGTTAATATAGAGGGCTTTAATAATATCTATTCTTTTATTCATTAACATTTTATATTCTTTCTAAATCTGTAACTCAACAATGTCAGGGAAAATGGATAAACAACCTGATAGAGAAAAAACCCACAGTGTTGAAGCTACTACTGCTTTGTCCATAGAAGGGAGGAAAGATAGTCTGAATGGGCATGATGCCCATAAAACTTTGCCTGATAATTGTTTGAATGGGAACAAAGCAACGACAGATAGAAGTACTGATTCTGGGACTGATGGATGTGTTTTGGAAGATGGAAGGCCAGCATCACCGGAAATTGATTTGATGTGTCATGAACAAGAGATGATGTTTATGGAAGTTGGGCAGCCAACTGGGTTCGAAAGACTCTGTGGAAACAAAACCCAGCTATCATCTAGTGGGCATGCGTGTTCAGAGGTTTATGCAGAGCAAGAAAAGCTCATCTTGAGCAGGTTTCGAGATTTTCTGAATATGCTCATCTTTCGTGGAAGCGCAAAAGGTTAGTTCTTGGTTTAAAATTATTTAGGTTTAAATTTCCACTCCTGTGAGAGTAAGACCAATTTGGGTTTTCCTGACTACTAAATTCCACCTTGGAAAAAGGTTTTGCTGCTTCATCAACTTTATTAACATTTTTGGATTGCTAAATGAACATTTCCGCAATAGGCTTCCTAGAATTGATTTTGCAATTAAATAAACTTCCCTGGTTCCTTGGTGGCTCTCCAGTGATTCTTACTCTTTATATATGACACTATCAAACAAATGGCATATCAGGGCCGGTTTGTGTGGTTTATAGAAATGGTGATCCTTTACTTGGGGAGTGAGGGAGAGAGTCCTGAAATCTCATTTCTTCGCTTTGGTATTGCCGAAGCTCTGAATGCTGGATCCTGAAAATGTGAGATACAATCGAGATGAAATTTAATTAAGAAATTGAAAATTAAACATGGTAAAGTAAATATTCTGTAACAGTGGGCATTTATAACTTATAATGTGAGTATCGATGGGTTCTCTAATCTGAGATGCAGCTATTGTCAACTTACATAACAAGAAAAGTCTCTTTTACATTGCAGAAACAATGTACTCTCCATCGGCCATGAGTAAAATGATGGATCAACAAGAACCAGCAGAGGAAGAGATCATAAATTCCGCGACTGAATCAGGAAGTCATGAGAAGACTCATAATAATGCTGCTGTAAAATCTCCTGTTATAGGCACTTCAGCTTCGAATGTTATTCAGCCTAAAAAGTTTGCAGCACCTGATGAAAATGGAAAGATTAATACGGAGAATAAGAGCTAAACACTAAAGGAAAAAAAAAAAATTCAAATATAGCAGCATCACGTGCCTGTACAATGAAGTAACGATTTCCCAGTCTCCAGCTGTTCTTGATGCGGTAAGAACTCGAAATGTGCTTCTGGAGGAATTAGTTATTGCTTATAGACTAATAATAATTCTTTTAGACCGTTTTATTTCATTCATCTGGTGGTATATGCATCGTGAGTGTAGAGATAATTCATTTACTTGTAAATTATTTCCTGTAAATATTTGAAAAATATTTTTTGTTAATTAGATAGAGCAGATCTATTTATTCACGTTTAACAAAGTATTTTCTTTTTTTTCTTTTGAATGAAGAGGGGATATTCTTTTAAGTAAGAAGAAATGTTTTTGTCATTTGAATTTTGATTGTCGTCTTGTGGAAGCTTCCTGTTTTCTCCAACCTTCGGTTATGCAAAACCAACAAGCATGCATCTTTCCATGGAAGTTTCTCTATATGCTACTATCAATTGACACCGAACCGTACTTCTTGTTTAATTGTATGAAATGAATAGTTTTTCTTTGAGTGAATGAACTGGTTTAATGGGTGAATAATCTGATTTCCAAATATTTTATAGTACAAAAGATTTCTTTTAGCAAAAAGGCAAAATATTATTTTTATATTTGCAAAAATGCTTAATTTTTTTGAATACAATTCCCTGATATTTTTATATTTATTCATTCATTTATTTAAAGAGAACCAGTAGCATTCTCTTTTTTGGCAAAGAAGATGGAAACTACAAACGAACAAGAAGAAAGAATATATTCTCAAAAGCATCATCTAGTAGAAATGAACAATTCCTTTTGAGTGGCATGTATAGACGTACTCATCTTAATTGCTCAAATGAATAATTATTTATAAATTTTATCTTATTTTGAACACATTTTGTTAAATTCTCAAATGTCATTCAATTTGTTGGAATTCACAAGTTGGGATTTATATTTTTAAAATACACTAATAATTCGTTACAAGAAATTTTAAGATACTGTCATATTTAATTAGTTCATTTTTAATTTTATACAATTAGTACGCAATTAGAGTTAAATCCATAATCAAATTATTTATTATCGAATGAAATAAATATTATCAGATTAATTGTTTATAAATAAGAAAACTTAAATATTTATTTTTACATGGTACTCATGTTTATCTGTTAATGAAAATAAACTACAATTAGAATATTTAAAAACAATGAAATAATTCTGCAAGGGTTGAACATTTTTTTCGTTTGTGTTTTAATTTTGAACTTTAATAAAGCGTTTTTTACTATTTTATTTTCCCTCTTAGATAGTGATGCTTCCTCTGTTTCAACATCGGCAAAGCCACACGCGCTGGCGGGCTGAAGATATGCTAATTTCGAGACTTGCATCGGTGAAAGTACAAGCTCAAATCTTCTTAATACCCCATTCCCAACGGACCCACTTCTCTCCTATCCGACCTTTCACACTCGACAGCAGTCCTCTCTCCATCTCCATAGCTCACCCGCCAAAACTTGTTTGCTTTAAATACGGAAATCCAGCATTAAAACAAGCAGTCACTGAATATAATACTCCTTCTTCTACTACTTCTACTGCCGGTGAAATGGAAAAAGAAATTATCGATGTTCAGAAGTTTCGATCGGAGTTCCTTCAAGTCCTCCGTAGCAGAAGATCCGGTGAAGGTGAAATCATAATCCCTACAATTTCATTGTTTTTATATTTTATTTTTTTGGCTTATTTGATATTTTTATGATTTGATTTCCAGTTCCGTTATCGGTGCAAAACGGAGAACCGGTGATGAATCCGCTATTTCTGGATAATACGCTGCAGACGGACAAGAGTGAGGTTAAATCCGTCTTTGTCTTCAAGAGTAATTTTGAAGGATTTTAGTATTTTTAGAGATTGCAATGCTTTGCTTTTGTGTTTTGTAGGCGATGGAATCTTGTCCAAAGAAAGAAATTAAGAATTTTAAGGATTTGGTCAAAGAGGAGAATCTTTATTTGACAACCGAGGTTCATTAAATTTAATTTTGTTTATTGGTGTACTATTGATTGGAGATGAAAGATAGTTACTGTGTTTTGATTAATTTCATTAGGCAGGGGAGCAAGGGCGTTTGCCTGTGTTGATTCTGAGTTTGAAAGAAAGCAAAGAAAAAAGGCCTGCTGTTGTTTTCCTGCATAGCACAAATAAGTGCAAAGAATGGACAAGGCCTTTGCTTGAGGTAGCTACTCTTCCTTTATTTTTTTTCTTGATATAAGCCTGGGATTTTTATGGCAATAGCAATTTTGCTTGTTCAAGGCCTATGCTTCGAGGGGATATGTCGCGGTTGCAATTGACTCTCGCTACCATGGTGAACGTGCCAAGAATAAAACCACTTATCGAGATGTAAGCAAGAGATAATGCAGTAATCACTTTACTTTGATGTGATCCACATTTATTGTTTTACAAGATTTATTATTCTCTTTCTAATGAACACTCGGATCTAAATGTTTAAGCATACTATTTTTTCAAGTGATAACTTTTGAAAAAAATGATTTTGACGTGTTCTGTTTCATTCAACTAACCTGGTTATACAATTCAAAATGCAGGCTCTTGTATCATCATGGAAAAAAGGTGA
The DNA here is from genome assembly GCA_948099535.1 of Jatropha multifida. Lineage (NCBI taxonomy): Eukaryota > Viridiplantae > Streptophyta > Magnoliopsida > Malpighiales > Euphorbiaceae > Jatropha > Jatropha multifida. Next base: position 25,655 of record CANUEX010037385.1, read on the forward strand.
CACGATGCCATTCATATTTGACACGGTAATTTCCCCACCTGCTCTTTTGTATGTTTCACTTAGTTAACCTGAACAGTTACATGCTTTTAGTTCAGGAGACTTATTGGTTGGGTTGTAATTTGTAAACTAGTAAATCAGTTGGATTCCTGCAGTTTAGTCTTCCTATCAGCTGAGGCTATAAAGAACTAAAACTTAAGGTTTTGAAGTCTTTAGGTTAAAAATCTATGAAATAATCGGGATTTAATTATTAGATTACTTTATTTCTCAAGGTGTTGACTTAAATGTGCGACCTTCGCAGGTTTGGGACTTGATAAAACTGGCAGACTATCTTACACAGAGGAAAGATATAGATCCTAAGAAGATGGGAATCACTGGTGAATCACTGGGAGGTTGGTCAATTGAAAATGAAGATGAATAAATTCAGGTTATACATTATGTTCCAAAATAACAATTTCTGTATCATTATGCAATGCAGGAATGCATGCATGGTTTGCTGCTGCTGTGGACATTAGATATTCAGTGGCTGCCCCTATAATTGGAGTGCAGGTATGTCTAATAAAATAATAAAAATTAGTGAAGAGTTGGCAAATACATAGCTGCAAATGTATGTAATGTAACTGCAGGGATTCCGTTGGGCTATAGACAATGACAAGTGGCAAGCTCGGGTTGAAAGTATAAAGCCTGTATTTGAAGGTATAGCACATGTAAATTAGATATAATAAAAAAAAACATCTGATTAAGATTCCTGCAAAACAACTGATTTGCAATTTGCTCTTGTTGTCATATATTTGATTCATGGCATTCTTTTTTCTCCTGTTTGTTGTATTTCAAACAATGTTTAGTATGAAACTGGCCAAACCTTTAAATATTTATAGTTTTTGGCTTTTTAAATTGAATTGTTTTATGAAAACTCAATATATAGTTATATTGTCAATCTGTAAGAAAATTGGTTAAATATATTATTCTTATTAAGGCATAGAGTTTTGTAATGTGTTGTGTCTTATTTCACATCTTACCTGTTGATAACATTTAGCGCTGAACTATTGTGTCACACTTGCACTCTGACAAGAGTCCCTGCAGCTTTTGTTGCTCTGACTGGCTGATTTTTGGTTGCAGAAGCACGGATAGATTTAGGTAAGAGTGCAATTGATAAAGAAGTGGTGGAGAAGGTTAGTACAATTCCACTCTAGCCATAGGAATCCATGCTGGAATGACCGCATAATTTTTATGTAATTTTCAGTAAGCTATGATGAATTTCGGGATTTAAAACTCTTTTACGCCATTCTCTTTTCTGCTTGTCTTTTCATCAAGAGACGCTAGTCACCATATTAAGCAAGTTTGCGGTTGAACTTTAGATCTTACACATTGAAGCATGTAATCCGTAGACTGTACGATTGACACATTTTCTTTGTTAAGCCCCAAAGTTCCTATAGCCTATACTGTGGTGTCTCTTTTTTCAAAATTGGATTCATTTCTTAAATCTTTGCATTCCTTGGCAGGTCTGGGATAGGATTGCTCCAGGTCTGGCCTCTAGCTTTGATTCACCATATGCAATTCCAGCCATTGCTCCACGCCCTCTGATGATTCTTAATGGTAAAATTCTTTCCTTCTATCCAAGAACCAAATTGCACACTTTAATTAAGCCAAATTCCTGTTAAGTAACAAAATTCAAGCATAGACCTGACATATGTAAGTATTGAAAGTTAATTCTGAATTCATCTGATCAGACAAAACAAACTCTAACCATGGATCACGATTTGTCCCATGTTATGCTTAATTTCTGTTGAAGATTCAATCATGCATGATAAATAATTGACATGAAGCTTTCCTCCTTTTATCTTTGTTGATTGATAGGTCAAGTTTTTTTTATTGATTTTCAGCATGGTTTTTTTATTCTATGCAGTCTCATCAGCCTATTCAATTCCTGATGAAACATCCTAGGATTGATCTTAATTCTTACTGATTCCGAATGTTCATTTAAAATTGAAATATTTGTTTTGGATTTGGAAATTGCAGGTGCAGAAGATCCCCGTTGCCCACTTGCAGGTTTAGAAATTCCAAAATTAAGAGCAGACAAGGTTTATGGAGAGGCCCATAGTTTAGACAAGTTTAAGGTATGAACTTGTGTCTTCTCTTGAAAGTACTTTTTTAAAGGTTATAAATATGGATTACCAGCTTTGGTCGTCTCTAAGGTGTACCTTTTCTTTGTCGGTTCGAAATTTGTACGTATCAGTGGGAGTTCACAGACAGAAAGCACAATCATACTATAAGTTACATGAACTCCTGGAATTTAACTAGTCCTCTTTTCTCAATAAATAAATCAAAGGAGCATTAGTCCTTAAAAGCACATTCACTTTTGAATTTTCTTCCCTCTTCTCCCTACTCCCCATTTTTCCACCTAATAATAGATATTGCAGCTCGTGCATATACACTGCCTTTTGACCGAGTCCATGGTTTTTTTTTTTTGGGGTTAAATGTAGCTTATCTAATATTCGGATTTCCCAAAACGGTAATTACTTTTCATTTTGTGTGCCTCTCATACTGCTTCCATAACATACAGCTAGTTGCACAACCTGGAATTGGACACCAAATGACTCCATTCATGGTGAAAGAAGCCAGTGACTGGTTCGACAAGTTCCTCAAGTAACGTTGCCAGTCACTTATATCATCTGTTTTATCCTAATATTTTCTTGTGAAGTCATGTATTCTAAAGACCAAGGAGCTCTTCTTCACTTGTCCAAGCGATGTAACAATATATCAAGCAATGATGCCATTAAATAAAGTTATTGTATTGTCTATGAGTATGAGCTCTTCTTCATAGTGAGTTGTACTGCTGGCCGCGGACTTGCAAAATGTTGTAACTGTTGCGGTCGATAATGCAGAGTATAAAAATTTCATTTTTTATAATATGGAATGAAAAAAAAAAGTGAATATCAACAAAAATATTATGTACGAGAGAGTTGTTTAATACAATTATGATATTTTGAGTTCAAGTATTACTTGAGCCTTAAAATGTCGAATGGATTCAGACTCAGCGTACGTACGGTCTTGTTTTGCCATCTGTCGTTCTTCTGAGTTTTGGCAGAGAGGAACGGAGGCGCCACTTGGATTGCATGCATGGATAACTGTGGGTCCCATTAGAAAATACTAAAAAAATAAAAAGTAGCCATTGAATCTGTGGATCACTGCCACTCTTCCTACTGCGATATCGTTGAAATGGAAGAGGAAAGTATAGATGCAAACAAAATCCGATCAGATTTCACCCAAGTCCTTCGTAGCCGTCGATCTGCTCAAGGCGAAATTACTCTCTCTACAAAATTCAGCATTTTCGTTTGAATTTTTTCTTTTTCTATTATTTTGCTGATTGCAGATTTTGTTCTTTCGATTTTCCAGTTCCGCTATCGGTGGAAATTGGAAAACCAGTGGTGGAGTTGTTGTATCAGGACGATACGCAGCCAACAGAGAAGTGTGAGGTTAATTCGGTTTTAAATCTTAATTAATTTCCATTAGAAAAATGTTTATTTTCTATTTGTGTATAACAATAAAAATCCTATAGTATTTTGATGATTGAAAGATGATAAGGGTGGCGCGTAAGGTATAAAAAATAACCTGCGACATTTTTTTATTTATTTTTGTATGACATGTTGTTTCAAACTGATTTTTTTTTTATTTTTAATTTTTAATTCTAATTAATTTTGTGTTTTGGCAGGCAATGGAGTCTTGTCCTAAGAAAGAGATTGAGAATTTCAAAGGTTTACTCAAAGAGGAGAATCTTTATTTGATTACTGAGGTTAATTAATTTGTTTTTGTTTATTATTTTGGAATAAAGTTCTTCCTTTGGTATGATTAAAAAAGAAGATTAAATTTGATCTTTTGAGTCATTTTAGCTCTTGGATTTATATAAAATTATTAAAATGATTTAATTTCACTTTTTAAGCCAACTTGTTTTAATTTTTATAAATTAATAGTTTATTTAATTTAATATAATTGACATTTTATCTCTTTTTGTCTTACGTGAAGATCACTCAAATTAAAATTTTTCAATATTTATAAATATAAATTTAAAATTTATAAAAACATCATTTTATAAAATAATAAATTTATAAATATGCATATAATTTTAATTTATTCAATATGAAAATAATTTTATAAGTAATAATTCAATAGTAGAGATTAATTTTAAAATGTTCAAATTGATATATATTTATGAACTTCTTCATAAATCATTTTTCTATATTTTGTAATTAATTAATTTTTTAATGAATTAGTCAGTTCGATTCTAATTACAGTTTTAATAAATGTTTATATAATGATTTTTACATTTTAAGTACAATAAAGAATTAAAGGTTAAATTAACTCAAAAATGTCAAATATTATTTTTTTAATCATTTTAGATAAGTTCAGAGATTGAATTAGTCTAGAAAGTGAAATTGAATCTTTTTAATTATTTTATACAAAATTAAGAGCTAAATTGATCCAAAAAGTCAAATTTCACTCTTTCAAATTGAGTTTTATTCATTTTATTGTTTACTTTTTAGTTTCTTATTTAGTGTTTGAGTTTTCTCATTTACTATTTGATATAATTAATAATTGTGCTTTGGTTATTAATTAAAAATAAAAATAGGCAGGCGAGCAAGGGCGTGTCCCTATGCTAATTCTAAGTTTGAAAGAAAGCAAAGAAAGAAGGCCTGCTATTGTTTTCCTGCACAGAACAAATACATGCAAAGAGTGGTCGAGGCCTTTGCTTGAGGTACTCCCACTTCCCACTTTCTATTGTATTGTATTGATTCTCCGTTAATTTCTTCTTCTTCTTTTATAAATGCAGGCCTATGCTTCGCGGGGATATGTAGCCATTGCAATCGACTCTCGCTACCATGGTGAACGTGCCAAGACTAAAACCAGTTATCAAGATGTAAGTCATGGTGCCTGTGTTGGCTTTAATTAGTCTGATCTGATCCAGATTTATTATTGTTTTTGTTAAATGGTTTTGTATACTACGACTGACTTCTTATCAACGATATCTGAGTTTAAAATTATACTTGTCTAAATACAGATACATTAATTAATAATAACTATTGCTAAGCTTTAATGTCTTACATGGTTATACAATTCAAAATGCAGGCTCTTGTACTATCATGGAGAAACGGTGACACAATGCCATTCATATTTGACACGGCAACTTCCCTATCTATTCTCTACCTTGTTTGTTTCATTCAATTAACAATGGAAAACTATGACTTCTTGTAGTTTAATCTTCCAACCAGTTGAGGCTAATTTGGGATTTAATTCTTGGATTATTTATTTTATTTCACAAGTTGGTGATTTGAAGCGATGATCGACAATTGCAGGTATGGGACTTGATAAAACTGGCAGATTATCTCACACAAAGGGAAGACATTGACCCTAAGAGGATAGGAATTACAGGCGAATCGCTAGGAGGTTAGTAAATTGAAATTGAAGAAGATGACAATTTTAAGGCTGCAAGTTATGTTCTATAGTTACAATTATGCAATGCAGGAATGCATGCATGGTTTGCTGCTGCTGCTGACACCAGATATGCAGTGGTTGTCCCTATGATTGGTGCGCAGGTTTGTGCAGTTGAGTGATAAATAAGAGGTGTTGTCAAATACCTTCTCATTAACTAGCGAAATTCTATGCAATGTAATTTAGGGGTTTCGTTGGGCCATAGACAATAACAGGTGGCAAGCTCGGGTTAACAGTATAAGGCCTGTATTTGAAGGTATTACCGTATTTAGATTTCTGAAAACTATTAATAAGATAAATCGATTGGTTAAAATAATATTTTTATAATTATATCCTCTTAGTTTTGTACATAAGACTGAAGGATTGCAGCTTTTGTTCCTTTCATTAGTTCGGTTGTCTTTCTTCTTGCTGCAGAAGCACAAAAAGATTTAGGCAAGACTGAGATTGATAAAGTAGTGGTGGAGAAGGTGAGTGCAGTTTCTTTACGCATGCATATCCATTTTGAAAAAACCCACATAGTTTTTAGGTCATTGCCACATTTTCTTCCTAAAAGATCCAAAAATCCCTACTTTCGTTGGTTTTTCTTTTGGTCGAAATCAGTTATTTCTTAAAGCTTTACATCCCTTTATCAGGTTTGGGATAGGATTGCTCCAGGTCTGGCGTCTAAATTTGATTCACCATACACAATTCCAGCCATTGCTCCCCGTCCTCTGCTGATTCTTAACGGTAACTTCTTTCTCTAGATCGAATGGCCTATTCAAAATGACAAACGTGCAAGCACAGATCATAATCTGCTCCTGAAAGAATTCAAATCTCAATACTGATTACGACTGTTCATCAATGGCTGAAATAATTGTTCTGATTTGGAAATTATAGGTGCAAAAGATCAACGTTGCCCGATTGCAGGTCTGGAAGTTCCCAAATCTAGAGCATGCAAAGCCTATGAAGAAGCCAATTGTCCGGACAAATTTAAAGTATGAACTCATCTGTTCTTTTGTGGATTAAATTTATATTGATTTTGTTCATCTCTTACGATATTTTGCTTCTATAACTTGCAGGTAGTTTCAGAATCTGGAATTTGGCATCGAGTGACTCCAACAATGGTAAAAGAAGCAAGTGATTGGTTTGACAGGTTCCTCAAGCAATGATATTATCAGTTGTATCATCTGTTTTATGTTGCAATATTTTCCAAGGACTTTTACCCAAGAGAGGGAGAGATTACCCAACAAGGTTGTTTAAATGATTTTAATAGCCAAGTTTTTAAGGGTTTGAGCATACAACAATAAGTTTCATCTTCAACAGTTCAGAGAAATCACTCTGGCATTTATCGCATGTATCTTAATGGTTGAATATTGACAGCTGCATCAATTCACCCTTTCTTTGGTGAGGCTGCAAGTCTAGTATACATTCTTGCCATGGATTGATAACCTCTGATATCACCAGAACGTAGAAGGTTGCCTGTACAAGAACAGTCAATCAGTAAGAAATTAGCTCCATATCTCATTTTTCTTTTCATTCCCCATGTCCACAATTCCACATGGCTCGTTCAACTGATTCTCTAAGAATATATGTATCTACCCTCATGGTTTTATATGCTTACACTAAGAAATTTATTTTAAAATCCTTACCATCTCTCCAAGAAATCCTAAATATTGAAACAGAAAGCACCGTTTAAACAGGATCGACTTACCTGAATCACAGTTTAAAGGGCTATCAGGTTCAGGGTGGGCCATCAGTGCAATTATAGCCCTGCAAACAGACTGAAGTGTCCATGCTGGGCTCCATGCATTCTTCAAGATATCAAGACATATCTCTCCTGTCTGCCAGAAATTAATCACAAATTAGTTAATACTTAGCCACTCGTCTGATCATTACAATATTCTGCAAAGACAATGTAACACCATCATATAATTTCTGACACAAGAAATGAAGAGTAAAGGGTAACCCAGAACAGAACCACGCCCAAACATAGTTTTAATTGTAACTGTTAAAGGTTTGATACAGTTCAACATGGTTCTCTAGAACCGATAAAGTCATTCAAATGCTTAAATCATCAACCAAATTTCCAGAGGCTGATGCAAAGAGGAAGATAAATGGACAGATTATGTTGGTTATGGTATTTAACCTGTTGTTTAGAAAAGCACTACAATGAAAATGCCGCTAATACATTATTAAAATTTACTTGTAAGGTAAATTTCAACTGTTCTAATCATAAAATCAGAGAAGCTCCAAGACAACGAAACAATGCATCCAAACAAATTCAAAGGCAGAGAGATCTATCATATACCTTAAAATGCACATTAGGATGAAATATTTTTGTCAAGAACCGCACTTGAGGAGGTTGCAAAGGATACTGCTCCGGAACAGAGAAGGCAAGTTGGAAAACTCCACCCTCATAAGGAGTCTCTGTTGGTCCCTGCGCACAAAACAAGACAGATCATTCCATTTTTAAAATGATTCAATTACTTCAAAATTCCCATAAGAACTACGGCTACCTTGATAAGAGCAGTCCACTTGAAGATGTTAGAATCATCACAAACTAATTGAATATCAGGATCTGCTGCTTTCTCTCGCTGCACCTCTTTGAATTCCTTGAACAGCCTTGCCCTTGATGCCTGCAAACGTGGCAAGGTTAAAAGTAATGGCTCAAATTTCTCAAATGACAAAGCAAAAGTGATTTACATAATTTAAGATCAATATCTCATAATTAGTACTTTCCAATATAACATAACGCACATAAACCAATATATGAAAAATTAAAAGACTGAATAAGAAATGGGAACCTGCATGCTAGTCTTTCCTCGTATCCCAATATTCTTCAAAAGCCTACGAATCTGATTATGAAACAATGACTGCACCATTAGAGGATTAAGTTACCATGTCAGACATAAAGATCATAAATTCACAGCTAAACGTATTTATATCTCAAACTGATCAATTCACAATCAAAAAAGCACAAAAAATGGTTTAAAAAAACTTTAAAAATGTTAATAGCCAATCTCAAAGAATTAATTATGATCAAATTCATTTAGAACTGCAATATAAAAGCTCTTCAACAATAGAAACCCTATTTGATAATTGAGAAAGAAGGAAAATCCGCAAACCCTAATAAGTTAAATGATTCAAAAATTTCTCAAAGTTTTACCTTCTTATTTTTCTCGGCATCCAAACAGATCAAGTAGCAATATTTATTGACAGATCGAATGAAGAACAAAGTAATGATAAATATTAACAGAATTATTAGTATGATTTTGAATAATTTCATGACGGAATTAGAAGCTCACCTGGTGAAGTTAGCTGAGATGCGACACAGAATAGAGAGGCCGCTGATAATCTGATTTCAATAGTTGGGTAAAAGATGGGTTCGGTCAAAGGGTTCTAATCACCTGCATCCCGGTTCATATATAGTATTTTGATCCGCAGAGTCAACGTCCGCGGTTTCACTAGGCATAGTTCTTATATCGAATATGAGACCTCCATTTTTTTATACGAGTGAAAAGCAATAAGACCATACCTAGTTAAGAATAAATATTAAAATTTCCTTATATAACGAGGTCGTGATTCCATAGAGAATGTTCACAAGAAACACCAAAATATAGTAATAAATAATTATAAGGCCTACTTTAAAATAAATATATAAATACAATTTTTGTAATTAAGAAAATAATTGTTGTACCGATAAAAAATAATAAAATATATATAACTACCTATATATTTGTATATTTATAAGGAAAAATTATAACTTTAGTGTCCGAATTTTTAAATTTTTTTTATTTTGGTGGCTAAATGGAAAACACTATCAATCGAGTTCTTAAACTTTTTATTTTTTGTAATTTGGTATTTTCGGCAAATTTTTGTGTCCGAAAATACAGCTGGGCAATTGTAAGATCCAATTTTAATGAGCTGACGTCTACGTGGACTAAATTTCATTACGCCTCATGCCATGTCAGCAATATCACTTCTCAATTCTATCATTTACCTTTCATTTAATGCACCCATACCTACTCCAATCCATTCAACGTTAACAAGAAAAAAAAGAAAAATTGAGACAATTACTCTTTTACAACTTTCATCAAATACATGGTGGGTAAGTAACTTATGAATGAAATTTCTAGTTACCATTTAACATCACATAATTACATTACAAGCTATCAGTATATGTGGGTCTCCCAAAACCAACATATATTTTATTCTATTTGAAACACAATATCAGACCCACAATGTAATCCAAACAAAAAGAAAAAAATGGGTTAAAGAATCCAAAACACTTTTTCTATTCATTTTAATACAATAACTATCAAACAAATAATGAGCCACAACTAAAGCATCTTCATGCATCTCCGGCTTCTCTTTAACTCTATTTCCATCTCCTTTCTCTTCAATAGTCTAGGTATAATGCTCTTAGATTGTAATTTGGATCGATAGTAGTTTCATGTCTAGCAAAAAGAGTTTGGATGATTAATAACGAGAAGGAGAAGAGTAGTAGTTTCATATTCAAAAGAAATGTTCAGATTTGTACAAGAAATACATTAAACACAATACGGAGGAGAGGAGAAGAGTTTAGATGCAGTGATCACAATAATGTTTCAATTTTCTTTCTTCTTTTTTTTTTTTATTTCTTGTTAACGTTCAGTGGGTTGGGCAGGTGTGGGTGCATTAAATGAGAGGTAAATAGGAGAATTGAAAAATAATATTACTTATGTGTAGGTGATGTGGCATGAGGTGTGACGAAATTTAATCCACATAGGCATCAATTCATTAAAATTGGGTTCTATAATTGCCTAACTGTATTTTCGGACACGAAAATATGCCAGAGACAGCAAATTACAAAAAATAAAAAGTTTAAGAACCCGATTAATAGTGTTTTTCGTTCAGACACCAAAATAAAAAAAATTTTTGAATTTTCAAACACTAAAGTTATAATTTTACCTATTTATAATTGTTTTTGCCATTTTGTGTAGAATGTACTACACGAAATGAAATCATGGTTGTGACATAACTTTCTTAAAATGTCTTCAGGCTGTACAAACTGAATTAAATTCAGTATAATTAGCTAACACAATAATTAAATTTTCAGAAAAATATATGTACAGTTTGCGTTGTGATTATTTCCTTTTTCAAGTCAGTTGACATTCGCTCATCGTCCTGTCTCCTCCTTTCGCAGTTTGCCGCCACCTTTCAGCCACCTGTTGCTTAGCAACAACCTCCACCCACTTAACTTGCCGTCTCGCCTTCTTCTACAAAATAAACTCTGTTCTTTTTCACATAAACTTCAAAACATTTCTCGATATCCAGCAATGGAAGTGAACTTGCAGTTCTCAATCTCCCACCATCACCAATTTTCTCCAAATTGGGGATTTTCGGCTATAAAATCTAATTCCTCCCTTAAACTCTTCCAATGGTTAAAGCAAAAACCTTCTAATAGTCTTTTCCACTCACTGAATTCAGGTTCTCGGTCTTCGAACTCTAGAATTTTTATTTCCAATTCGGCGGTAACTAACCCTGGAACTGAGAGCTTAAGCTCTGTAAGTTCCGTTTATGCACCCACGCCGCGTGACCGCGAGCTTCGTACTCCTCATAGCGGGTAAAGTCTGAACCTTTATTTTCAAATCGAGTACTATTTTGTTGTCTGGTTTAGATACTGAGAGGTGTTTTAGAGTTGAATCAGGTATCATTTTGATGGAACGACAAGGCAATTCTTTGAGGGTTGGTATTTCAAGGTTTCTATTCCTGAGCGGAAGGAGAGTTTTTGTTTTATGTATTCTGTGGAGAATCCGGCATTCCGGAAAAAGTTGACGCCTTTTGAAGTTGCACAACATGGACCTAGGTCAACTGGAGTTGGGGCTCAAATTCTTGGGGCTTATGACAAGTATATATGTCAACACGTTGAAGGATCTCAAAATTTCTGGGGAAGTAAGTGTAGTATTGTTTTTCAACTTCTGTTTCCTATCAGATATATTTTGTTTGAGTCTGCCCTCACAAACATCGCAATCTCTCATGTTTTTTTATGTCTATTTTATTTCCAATCGTAGTCTGTTGGTTTGAATCGATGAAGTTCTCTGTTCAGTTTCTGATTACTAATTCTTATGGATAGATAGGCATGAACTGGTATTGGGGAATACTTTTGTAGCTGAGGAAGGCATGCAGCCTCCAACTGAGGAAGTTCCTCCTCAGGTAAAAATACATTATATGATTAACACAATATTAGTGAAGAGAATCCAAGTTATAACCCATGATTTGGTTTTATGCACTGATTTGGGCAGGACTTTAGCAGAAGAGTTTCAGAAGGTTTCCAAGTCACCCCACTTTGGCATCAAGGTTTCATTCGCGATGATGGCAGGTTCTTACATCAGTAGCTGTAGCCCTAGGTGCAAGATTGAATTTTGAAGTTTACTATCCTGCATTGTGTTATATCATCTGTTATAAGATACAATAAAATGTTTTCCCGGAGTCAGCAATTCCTTTTTTTTTTTTTTTATGGACACTTATTATGTCCATTGACGGGGTATTATGGAAAATGTTAAATCACGGATACAGGTATAGTCTCTTGAACCATGTCCTTTGATGTGATCCTCCGCCAATAAAATTGTGAACAATTCCATTCTATGTTCCAATGCCTCTTTAAATTATGGACTAAACCTTCAAATGCTGTATTTTTCCACTAATTGACTTTGTTTAGTGTGGAAACAAATTTATCTAAACTAAGTGGCTGCAGCTTAAATATATCCTTGTTCAGCAGTTGAATAAATGAAAAGTGTTTTTTCTAATATCTTAAGATGTTTCAAGCTAACTTGACCATTTTTCTTTAACATAGCTTCTAATTGCAGGTCAGATTATGTGCAAACTGTGAAAACGGCAAGTTGGGAGTACAGTACTCGGCCTGTTTATGGATGGGGTGATGTGGGATCCAAACAAAAGTCTACTGCAGGCTGGCTTGCTGCTTTTCCTGTTTTTGAACCCCATTGGCAAATATGCATGGCAGGAGGACTTTCAACAGGCATTAGCTTATCTCCTTCTTATCACTTATCAGCAATTAGAAATCTGAAAACTTTTTGGCTGCCTAATAACTAACATATAAAAAAAAAGGACGCAGAATTCCAGCAACTCATGATCATGCTGCTTTTGAGGCTATCAAGGAATAAGTTCATGTGATGGCAGTATAAGTAGATTTTAAGAGAAATTATAGTTCTTGTTTTTGTTTTTGTTTTTGCTGTTGTTATTAGTTTGGTAGGGTATATTCTGGCTGCACGTTTAATGTCTTGGGTTTTGATTGGATTGCAGGCTGGATAGAGTGGGATGATGAAAGGTTTGAGTTCAAAGATGCACCTTCTTACTCAGAAAAGAACTGGGGTGCAGGCTTCCCAAGGAAATGGTTTTGGGTAAATGTTTAGTTCCTTCTTCAATGTTGGCAAATGGCCAGCTTGTTAATTGGCAATCTCATTTTCGCACTTGGAGTTCATCCTTATTTATTGCACTCTAAGTGAATGGATAATGTTCTAGAGTTCACCCATGCTTTTTGCATCACAGTGGCGAATGATCCAATTTAATTTAAGAACAAAATGCCCCAAGTCAATACCTCAACATGCAGATATGGTGGGTGGTTGTGGCAATGCGTTACCTTTTCACTGCCTAGTTCAATTTTCAGCATAGCTCTCTCAGTCCAGTAGAGAGAACAGTTGAAGGGACTCATCAACTCTGCCTATGGTTATTGAACCTGCTTTTGTCATTCAGATGCCTTGATTTTGAATATGTTGTCCTATAGTAAACCTTTTCTGTTTGAAGACATCTGCACATTTGTAGGGTTCTTGACAGGACATGGTTGTTTTATTATTAACGGAATAAATAGTTTGTGAATTGCAATTGTCTTTTCTTAAGTGGATGAAAAAAAATGTTAATTGCCTGAATGTTCGGTCGTTGATGTTACACTGCAGGTTCAGTGTAATGTCTTTGAAGGGGCAAATGGAGAAGTTGCTTTGACTGCAGGTGGTGGGCTGCGGCAATTGCCAGGACTAACTGAGAACTTTGAAAGTGCTGCATTGGTATTTTTCTATTGGCAAAACCTATAATCTTGTCTCTCCACTTATCTCCATTTTGTAAATATATTTCTTGTGAAAAATTAATTTCTTCCCCCTTTATTGAAAAAAAGGGCAATGTATATATGGGTGTTTGTGTATGTGTGTATGTGGGTCTATCATTAGTATGGCACCTTTGTCCAACCATTACCTTGAGGTCTTGCAAGCTGCCCGGTGTCCCTTATTTTTGAATATCTTGAGATGTTTTAAGCTTTTTGAAAGCATGAAATGTGCTCACTGTTAACAAGTTGGAACTGTTTTTTATGATCACTGATGCATCCATTATGATGTCTAATGATGCAGATTGGAGTGCATTATGAGGGAATTTTCTATGAATTTGTCCCATGGAATGGTGTTTTAATGTGGGAAATTTCTCCATGGGGTTACTGGTTTATAACTGCTGAGAACAAAAGCCATTTGGTAAGAAATAATCTCCCTGAAATTCTGCCTTGCTCCATGCCAGTGGGAACAGGCTGACATTATGAAACCAACTTCTTCACTGTGAATTGTCCTAATAGACTTATTTGCTCCAAACTTTGTGACTTGTTATAATTGCATGCTATTTTTAAATTTCTTACTATTGTACCCCAGTATGCAAGTTTGAGATTAATTGTTCCCGAAAAGATTTTGGGAAGAATTTAACTCCAAATTGGTTTCCAAATATTTCAGTTTTATTCAACTAGGTCCAATCTTGAATTTAGAGTCAAATTAAGACAATGCTTTAGTCAAACAAAATAAAAACTTATTTTCACATTTTTAAAAGTTAAAAATTGAAAGAAAAAAAAAACTGAAAATTGAAACAAAATATTAAAAAAAAAGAAGCAAAAGTTGAAATTCAAGAAAAGAGAATGATACAAGTTGATTTCAACAATATCTTTATTTTTGGATTAATTACATTCACTATAATTTCAAATAAACTAGGAGCTATTTTCACATTTTCAAAAGATAAAAATTCAGAAATTTAAAAAAGGAATTGAAAATTGAAATACAAAATAAAAAATAACATAAACTGAAATTCAAGGCTAAAAATGATAAAAGTTGATCTCAAGCAACTTATGATTGTTATTTATTTTTTTTCATGTGCCTGCAAAGTATTCTTTTTGACTAGGTTGAGTTGAAGGCAACAACAAAGGATCCAGGAACAACTTTGCATGCTCCAACGAAAGAATCTGGCTTTGCCCCAGCTTGCAAAGATACTTGTTTTGGTGATCTGAAATTGCAGATATGGGAACGAAGATATGATGGCACTAAGGGCAAGGTGCATTTTTATTTTGCATTTATATATTCTCATCAAGTTCATGCACTGCATTAACTAGTTTTAATGCATGCCATGCAATTCAGTAATGATTGAACTGTGCCATCAACAGGACTAGTTATCATAAAAGAAAAATCAAAGGCTTCAATATTCATTGTTATGCGACCACTTAGTTGGCAATTTTGTCTTACCATTTTTGCTGCACATGTCGTGCTATGAGCTTGACTGAACTTGAATCCCTTTCAATAGGCACCATCCAACTCATGGCAGAAGTTAGTAGTCCCTTAGAAATTTTTATGGCCATTTTAATATATCCTATGATCCTGCAGATTTGTTTTTGAACAGTTGACCAAAGAATTATACCTTACCTTACTTATCTTTGTGCCTGAATTTGCTGAAAGGATGATTGAAACCAATGTTTCATTGATTTTATGCTATTATTGTATGGCTATGATTGCTTACTGGTAATATTTGTTTTATTCTCTGGAAATTTGAATCTCTCTCTTATCCTTTAAATTTTCTGAAACTTAATATCTAAATAGTGCAAAAAAAATTTTATTTTCCATGCCCTGGGTGAGGGGAATGAAGAATCCTAATTCTCCAAATTCATGGTTTAGAAGTGCTGCCATATCATGTAGGTTCTTCCTTCCTTTTCATTTTAGTTTTTAAAGATTTAAATCCATTTGATGCAAATTATAAATGCGTGCAATTTCATTGAAATTCTATGTCTTCTCAAAGTTTGTTGTACTTGCATGCTTGGGCTTTAATCACTTTCTTCCATTTTATGAGTTCAGTTGTGATGGGATGCATTGTTTTAAATTTGCAGAGCTCCACCTAATTTTTCTCTCATTTCTAGAAACGAAACACCCTTTTAGTTTCACTTTTCACTGAATGGCATCGATTGTTCTAACACATCCAACTCTGCTATCTACAGATAATTTTAGATGTTACAAGTGATATGGCAGCAGTAGAAGTAGGAGGAGGACCATGGTTTAACACTTGGAAAGGGAAGACAACTACACCGGAGCTTCTCAACCGTGCTCTTAATGTTCCGGTCGATATGGAAGGGATATTCAATTTTCTTCCACTGTTCAAACCCCCTGGTTTATAAGCAGCTGTTTAATTCGTTGAACAAATGATCTTTGCAATTGGAGAGAGAAAAATAGCCAAACTAGGGTTCACTGATATGTTTCTGTGAACCATATGCAATTTCACTATTCATGTTGTAAAATTTGAATTTTAATCGAAACTTGCAAACTTGGAAATATTTGGTAGTTCGTAAATTGTTGTAAATTTCAATAAATAAATGCCCGATATATGATTTAATTCCTGGACTAGTACGAAAAAAAGAATTTTTTTTTTACGAGAAAATCATAAATCGAATGGAGTTGTTCTCTATGGAATGAAATTGCTGGAAATGCTAACCCTTCTCTTAATATTGATGTTACTATTCCTCAATATTGGGCGCATTTAGGTCTTTGGAATTGGCAGGTGCCTATATTTTTTATTTATTTTTACTACATATTGTCAGTGTTCAAGTCGTTTTAAATGAAAATCTTAGGTAGAATTGACAGGAGTTCCAGTTAGTGCATTTAATGCAAATGTCCTAACTTTGAAATTGTGGGATCTCATCTTAATTGTACGGAGGTACGGGAGAGGTCCCGAAGATGAGCTGCCAATTTGGGTACATCAAATTTGCAAATTACACTGCGAATGTGAGTGCTTGGGGTTCACATGATAACTTTGTTGAGCAATGTCTGGTACCAACCTGAAGAAGTTTTTCTAGTGGATGCAACTCCATGCCTTTTGGGTTCCTGTTGATTCAAATTGCTTCCAAAACTATGGAGTTAAGATATTATTTTTCTATCTATATTATCATCTCTTGAAGCTCGATCAAACTGAAAAAATAAACATATTATTAGCAGAGGCAAAAGCAGTCATAGGCAAGCTATATATTAAAAACATTACCTATTTATCATGTCATTATTTAATTACCTTTTGATTATTATTAGAGCATGAAAATACAAGGACGTCTGAACTCAACAACATGTTTATCGGAGACGCCGAGAGTGGTGAAAGTAGAAAGAGGAGGAAGTGCAAGCATCTGCTTATCGTAGCTTCATATATAAAATGTTCAATGTAAGTCCAGTAGAGATGGAAACTGCAGCCGTGGCTTTGATTTGTCATCAGCAGGAAATTCCTTTTATTGCTATTAGGGCTCTTTCTGACTTAGCTGGTGGTGGATCTGCCGTTTCTGATGAGGCTGACACTTTCACCTCTCTTTCTACTAACAATTCTGTTGCTGTCGTTTTGGAACTTATCAAGCGTTTGCCACTGACCAAGAGGCATTCTTAGAGACGAATGATTAATTAATTATTTGGTCAAGAAGCGCCTTGTCCCCCATGATTAGGGTTGTCAATCCTTAAACCCTAACTTCTGCATTACGATTAATTACAATACAATTTTTATTAATGTGCGAGTCTTTTGAATATATGTATAAACATGAAAGTTCTTTTTTTTTTTTTCATTTTTATAACATATGTTGAAGATCTTATTGATATAGAAAATTATAACCATAGTTTAAAAATTCACATTCCAAAAATTATCACATTAAAATAAACATGCTAAAAAAGAAGTAAAAATAAAGCTGCATTCCTAATGAACAACTTATGTTCCTAATCCTTAATTAACAACTAATAAAGAATAATTAAGAAGTGCATTTGGTTTTTCTAAAAAAATCCTTCCTTTATTGCAATTTCTCTCTTGAAACTCTCTACAGTACCGGAGGATGCCATGGATGCAGAGGAAAATAGAATCCCTATTCCCATTCTTTGTTTCAAGCTTAAAAGAACAGGATTTCCAATGAGCTTTGATGTTAGAGGGATAATTATGTACTCGTATAAACTAACCCAAAGGGAGATAATGACGAAAACTCTCATGGAGCTAGCAGGAATTTCAAAATTTGAAGTAATGTGTCTGTCCATAGTGGAAGCTTGGAGTACTGGAAATGAGCTTTGGGCTTACTGTCACAGACATTATCATTCCTGGTGACCATATTGGGCTTATTTTGATTAATGCTTTTAGATCTTCTACTTGATCTATTGTGCAAAGACTCCATGGATCTGAAGCTCTTTCTTCTGGCGTCAGGTCTTCTTCAGGATTTCTGATGATGCAAGCTTTGTTTAAAAACCTGGCCTGTGAGTGATAGCAAACGGTGGACAAAATAAATTATTTTCAGAAAGTTATCACATGGAAAAGTCAAACAGGGAAAACTTTCAGAAAGTTATCACATGAAACAAATCAATGCAAAACTTCTCTTCTAAAGAACTTGAGCGAACCCAGCGAGCAAGCTCGCCTTTGGTTTCGACTTGACATAAAAGGAAGAGGCAAGAAAGAAGAAAAGAGTTGACACAATCATGACCACTGCAGTGACTCCAAAACTCATTTTCCACCCCATCATATCTTGAATATAAGCAAAAAAAGTAAGTGCAATAACTATGGCGACAGAGATTACAACATAGTACCAGCTAAAGAAGCTTCCAAAATCCCTGCATTTTAAAGGTTTTTTTCCCTCGTAACGAGTTGATCTGCACCGAAGGCTAAAGAACACGACCTTACACCACCTGCTCCAATGGATATGAAACCAAACGATGAATATGACAGCAGAAGCTGTAATGCCGTCACCGATTGACAAGTGTCGCAATCACAGGGGGTGGCCTTGCTCGTCGAAACATAGTTGTTGACCATAGTAGAATCGTCCCCTTTAACTTGTCTAAATCATTGTGTGGAAACATAGTGGTCAAGTACAAAATCATGTTTGGCAGTAACCCATAACTTGCCACCCTCTCCAGTGCCGCACTTGCTGACACAAAGTAAGGTTGTTTTCAGAAATATGTAATTACGAATTAATCAAAACCTTAATAACCACTGGGACCCTAATTAACGAAAAAAGAAATAAAATAACTAATGATTAATTTTTTGATTACCTATATAATGAAAGGCAAGGCTTTAAGACCACCCCTTGATGCATTGCTGTTTAGGGTTAGTGGCTTTTCGATCATCCTCTTGTTGTTGTTATGGTTGTTATAACTTTTTTTTTTTTTAATTTCTTCTTCTTCTTCTTCAGTTTTGAGAAATGGAGAGAGAGAGAGAGAGAGAGAGAGAGAGAGAGAGAGAGAATGGGAAACACTGCGTGAAAGAGGGTGATGAGCCGGCTGAATTTATACTGTAATTTGTAATATTAATTAGTTGTCCACACCGGTTATAATATTAATTTTTTTATTGAAAATAATAAATTCTTACAAAAAAAAATTTAGTTTTCACCTCATGTTTTTATTATTATTATTATTATTATTATTATTTTGAGGGAAAAAACTATCCTAAATCAAACAAAAGTAATTCAATAATTAGAAATCAAAACACATCGAGACATAATCTAATCGTAAGTACATATATCATCCGGCAATAAATTTGAGTTTAATTTTTTATCATTATTAAAAAATAATAAAATTAAAAAAAAATCCTCAAATGATAGATTTCTCTAATTATTTTTACAATTTATAAAAACAAGAATAAGATGGAAAAAATAATTATCAAAGCAATAACAAATATAACTGTAATTCAGTAGTGTTTAATTAAAAAAAAAAAGGCCATTGGAGTTCTCTTTCTATTTTTTGAAAATATGTAAAAAATCTTAGGGCTTTTATTAGAAAAATGAAAATCAATGCTTAATTTTTTTTCCTAATAAGATTTTACGTATATACATAACAAGTGTTTTAAAAATAAGATAATAAATAAAAATTTATAATTTTTCATTAAAATTATAAATAACTTAATTCGATTAAATGAATTTGATATTAAATAATTATCTATTTTTTTAAACTTATATTTTTATAGTTGTATTGGAAAGAGTATTTCTAATTTTGTACAATTAAATATTTATTCTTCTATATAATCTATTTTTAGTAACTTATTCCATAAATAAATCAAATTTAATGGTTTATACTCAAGTATTTTAAATTTGATTGTAAAAAGAAAATTAAAGTTTAAATTCTGTGCTAATAAAATTTTAGATTGGATGCAATTAAAAAATTTAAAATTTTCAAAGAGTTGTTAAAAGAGGGTTAACTATGAACAAGTCGATATAAAATAAATTTTTTATTGAAATGAAATATTTTTTTATTTAGAAAAAATAATGAAGTGAAAATAATATTTAAAAATATTTATATTTTCAGCAAAATATTAATTTAACTATATTTAAGTATTTTTAATTCGATGGTGAAAAAAAAAAAAATTCAAACCTTAAACGCGTTCAAGAGGTATTGGTGCCCAAGTCTGCAATAAATGGATCGGATATTTTCGAAAACCCGATCTATTGCCTTCGTAGGAAAATCGTAGGTAACAATGAATTTTTCAGACCACCCCTTGCATTTTACAAAATCCAAAAGTGCCACCCCATTTTTTTCTCAAATGTCAACTCCAATCATAATAATAACAAAAATCGCCCCCATTTCTCTTCGCGACCTGGTTTCTGTGCTAATCTGCTCGTCGCCTCCATTGACGTTCCTCGGGTGAGCTTCAAACTTTCCTTGAGAAAATCCCCAAGCTACCCCACCGAAGGATCGCTCTCTTCCTCGCTACGAACCTCCTAGTTCCTCTCTTTTCCTGAATTCGGCAAAATTTCGTCAATTCTATCGAGAGAGGAAATATATTCATATATAAATGGAGAGGATTATAGGAAATAAATACAAGCTGGGTCGTAAAATTGGAAGCGGATCATTCGGTGAAATCTACATAGGTATTTCTATTATTCTCTCTTTTTTTCAATTCTGTATTGTTTCAGCTCTAACGATTGATCATATAATCTTTCTGATTATTATTAATACTACGGAAATTTTGATTTCAGCTAGCCATATCAGTAGTGGTGAAATAGTAGCCGTGAAGATTGTGAGTATTTTATTAATTAACTGTGTTTTTTAGCGAGCTGATTTTCGTGATACTGTTAAATCAAATTTCAGCTGTTATGCTTATCTTGATCTGTTAAATTTAAGGGTTTTGAAGAGACGCCATATGGTTTTGTTTTATAGGAAAACAACAAAACAAAGCATCCGCAATTGATGTATGAAGCCAAATTGTATAGTATTCTTCAGGGGGCGAGTAAGGATCGTATTCTTTTGTGTTACTTGAAACACGATTTTATCCCAGTCGTTCTTTAAAAATTTGTTCATGTTTCAGGTGGTATTGCAAGCATGAGATGGTGTGGGTTAGATGGGGATGATAATGCACTTGTAATGGATTTGCTAGGACCAAGTATGGAAGACCTATTTGTCTACTGTGGGAGGAAATTTTCACTCAAGACGGTGTTGATGTTGGCTGATCAGATGGTAATTACCAAGTTCGTTAAATACTGTTAGGCTTTAGGTTGTGGTAGCTGTTTGTGGCATTGCTCTTCAGTTTATCGTTTGATAGATCGTAACTGTTGGACATTTGGTTCATGCAGTGAAAAAAAAACTGATGGACTCTATTCTTTTGTTTCTCTTTCATTCAAATGCAGATTTCAAAAATAGAATATTTGCATTCTAAGGGGTTTTTGCATAGAGACATCAAACCAGATAACTTCGTCATGGGTCTTGGAAGGAAAGCTAATCAGGTAACAAACTCCTGTTATACACTTGTCTTCAATGTCTTATTTGTGTTTCTCATGCGGTATGTTTTCTTTTCTGTCTCGCTTTCATCAAATTTTTTCCATTTTATTACCTTACCAGGTCTATGTCATTGATTTTGGATTAGCAAAAAGATTTAGAGACTCGACAACAAATCGCCATATTCCTTACAGGTAAATTTCGTATAAGCAATTCCTTCTCAATATCTGATGGTGTTACTTGTGTGTTTTTCTGTGTCATAGAGGTGAAAATAAAACTAGGAATGCAAGTTTCATGTGAAAATAGAGGATTGGATCATTTATAAATTTCTTTTTGGTACACTTGAATATTAAGTGAACTATGAGGTCACAACTCTTTCCTTCTCATGACCACTCCCATCATATCCAATAGGATTCGAACTTAAGATCTTCTGATAGAGACCCCAAGCATTAGCAATGGGCTGTCTGTTTTGTACCTATCTACTGAATTATGGACTTGGCTTTTTTATTGCAAGGTGAGATAGAAAATTCCCTGTGGAAGTGATTACTGCAACAAACAGAGAGAAAATGGTTGTGTCTAATATTTGCTGGCTGGTGTTCAAACTTGAAAGCAATGTCATCATTGTTTCTGTATCATAATGGTTGTTTTAGTTTAAAACTTAGTGAAGACCAAGCCTTAGCTTTTTGAAGTTGAATTCAGCCCTTTATGTCATTGATTTATTTTACCACAAACGATTTTATATCTCTCTTTGTAATTCGATTTCGCTATCATCCCTCATTAATCTTTGATCCTCAAGTTCATCATTTTATGAATATAGATAGGGCAATCACACAATTCCTCTTGAAGGATTGCATTCATCTGATATAATTTACTTCCACTTAGAAAGCATCTTGTGGAACTGTTTTACCACTTTCTTGAAAGCAATTGAAGAAGATTCATATCCTCTAGAAAAGGTTCATACCGTACATTATCCAGAGATTATTAATTTGGGTGTATTTTATACTCGAAATTATCCATTTCATCTTTTCTGGGTCCTGTTATGTCAATGAACTACCACAGCTATTTTTCTAATCTTTGTTTATGGTATGACCTTTTTAACCTTCATTTCTATCCCTTAATTGACTCTATATCTTTCTTTACGTCCTTTGACAAACTCAAAACAGAGAAAATAAAAACCTAACAGGGACTGCACGCTATGCAAGTTGCAATACTCATCTTGGAATTGGTAAGTTAAACTTAGAAATGTTTGTTAGCATGTTTGGTACTGGATGGAACTTGGGAGCTTTACTCACTTTTTGATAATCTATTCAGAGCAAAGCCGTCGGGATGATTTGGAGTCTCTTGGCTACGTTCTTTTGTACTTTTTGAGAGGAAGGTATTCCCCTAAGTATTACTGTTGTTGCTGCAGTTGAAATGTTGTTTATTATTATTGATGCTTAAGGAGAGATTTTTATGCCCATTTTTATTTCAATTACAATTAAGGAATGAGGAACATTTCAACTAGATGATATGCTAACTTGGTCTTGACTATTTAATAACTGGTGTCGTCATTTAGCCTCCCATGGCAGGGTCTGAAAGCAGCAACAAAGAAGCAAAAATATGACAAAATATGTGAAAAGAAGCTATCAACTCCAATTGAGGTGTGTATTCAAATGTGTTTGACTCGGAGGTTATATCCTGATTTGCAGCAGGATGTATTTATT
Organism: Jatropha multifida; assembly: GCA_948099535.1. Taxonomy (NCBI): domain Eukaryota; kingdom Viridiplantae; phylum Streptophyta; class Magnoliopsida; order Malpighiales; family Euphorbiaceae; genus Jatropha; species Jatropha multifida. The sequence continues at coordinate 48,810 of CANUEX010037385.1, forward strand.
TTTCTTACAAAATTGGCTTTTAGTATAGTTATAAGAATGACTCTGCTCTCAAATTCCTCCTATCTTAATTGCGACATGGTCGCACGACTCATTTTAAGATACCAGCTACTTGAAACATATGTGATGCTTAACCTTAACACGAGTACTTCAAGAATGTTGCTAGCATGCTTATTTGCTTGGGATTGTTATGCACTCCTCCGCCTCCTTTTTCTCTATTAAACATACGATTGAATAAGGTATAATTGGGTGTTAAATCTGAACAAGAATGGTTTTGTTTTTGAAAGGTCCTCTGCAAGTCACATCCTGTAGAGTTTGCATCCTACTTCCATTATTGCCACTCCTTAACGTTTGATCAGCGACCTGATTATGGATTTCTGAAGCGGCTATTTCGGGACTTGTTTTCTCGGGAAGGTAATTAAATCGATTAAAGCTTAAAAGTTTTATTTCCCCATTGTTTTGGAAGAAATCCTATTTCGCTGAGCAGTCTGATAATTTTTTTTCGTTGTTAATTGCTCTTTTTTTTTTTCTCCCTGTTTGGTTGGTCTTTGCTACAAAAGCACTCCCCCCCCTGAAGCTGAGATTATTGTCAAAAGTCAAAACGGTTTCATATAAAAAGTTTCACCTTTTATGGTTTTACTTTCTAAATTCTTGTTTGGCTATGTTTACCTTTTCTAATTGGTTTTTTATTTGCCTTCTTCTTTTTCAAAAATATCTGGCAGGATATGAGCTTGATTACATTTTTGACTGGACCATTCTAAAATATCAGCAGACTCTAGCAAAGAAACAAGCCCAATCACCGGTTAGTGTTTTAAAACACAAAAGTTGTCTTTCTTCCCTTTCTTCTTTCTTTATTTAACTAGTTGTCTCCAATGAGTTGCACAAAGACTTATATGCATGAAATTTAATGTGTGTTTCTGTGCTACAAGTTTTTGGTTTTTCTTATGTATGTATTTTTACTATATGATGTAGTTAATCATAGATGCATTAGTTAATCATCAGCAGGTACATGAGTACATAATTTGCATTGTTTCTAGGGTTGCTTGAATTTTGATTTATTTGTTTCACGTGAGATTCTTTAGGGCTTGCTGCCAGTTTCTGGAGTTAGTAGTAGTCGAACTGTGGCTGTGGATCCAGATAAGCATAAAGGTAAGCTCCAGGATTTCCATTCTGCTTTATTGGTGGTTTGTTTTTTCTCGCTGCAGGAACTTGTGTCTAAACTGCATGGTATAAATATTTTTAACTGATAGTCTAATATAATTAAATCTGCTACTTTAAATTGTGAGGAAAATTCTGTGCGTTGTTCATTGGATATAATGATTTGATTCTGGTTGGTGGGTGTGTAATGACATTGAGGGAAAATCATAACTCCCCAGTAAAGAGAAGTCTATTGTGAAAAAACGTGAATTTCTATCACTTTATAAATTAATGCTTAAGCCAGCTACTTGAGAATTGGTTGGTAACCTTTGATTTTACCGAAGGAATAGCAAAATAGAAATGAGGGTATTTTTTCAATTTCAGGTGCCAATGGCAAATTGTATTCAGCTGAAGTTACAGAATATAGAGGATCAAAGAATGCTGTTCGCCCTGATGTTCTTATGCAGACCAGATCATCTCAGAAATTAGGCACTGATAATCCAATTGACAAACACGTGAGTAATCTATTTCCTCCTCTCTGATATTGGATATGTTTGTGTGCCTTGATTGTATATTCATTATTCATGTGATACGACCTTCTCTTTGTATCTGAAGGCTGCTTTGCTCCTTGCTGGCTGTTGCAATTATATTTCAATTTTATCGTGCCCAGGAATGGTTTTTTGCTGAACAATAATGTGTAAAATTTTATATCTTTGCAGATTGTGACTGATACAACAATGCCATCTACTTCATCTGCTCTGCCTGGTTCCTTTGGAAGAAATGTTAAGAAACTAGAGGGTATGAATGAAGCTTCAACCATTGGTCGTGGTTTTGCAAACAAAACTGGTGTCAGCACCTTGATGAGAATTTCTTCAGCAAAGTAATTGGTGTGTTTTTTTTTCTTCTGTAATCTATATTCTATGCTTAAAATCTTGCCATACAATTCATGGATGCCAGCAGGCAATTGCTACAAACTGTGTTGTATTACTTAGGGTATCTGCCTCTTTTTTTTTTTTTTTTCTCCCAGATACACATTTGAGTGACAGAATCTGGTTGGGATATCATGAAGTTCAGAATGCTTGATTGCTTCGTTGCTAGAATCTCAATTTGCTCAATGTATCATTCACAAGGTGACCACAAAATACAGACACATTGGATGGTGCTGTGTCCTAGCCCAATGCCGCTTGGTTTTTTTTTTCTGCGTGCATGGATGGTGGAAATGGTTAAGCCCTGTTATAAGTTTGACTCCTTCGATGGATAATATGTTTGTGTTTCTTATAATCTTCTATTAATGGATCATAAAAGTTCCTTGGACGCTGTATAAGTGTTTTGACTATGTATCTCATCTAATACATGATTAAGTTGCTTTTGTTCTTATTACTTCATATTTTTGGATTAAAGCTTTGGATTTTTACCTGGATCAGTTTGAATCTAGGTACCTGGGTCCTTCACTATATGAAAAAAACAGTACAGTACTCTAGTATTACAGGTACCAAATTATCTTGTTAACAGTTGCCATTACTGCTCTGTGGATGTTTTTGTGCTTGACCATTTGTCTGCTTTCCTTCACCAGATTTTCTGTACTTACGGATTGGTAGATGCTCATCTTCCAGTCAGTGTGTGGATTCTGGAATCCTCTAGTCCTTCCTGAGGTAATGAATGTACAACAAAGCTCTTTATATCTTTTTAAATGTTGATATATCTTTCTAAATGTTGATTGTTGTCTAAATTTAATTTCTTCTTTTCATATGAGAGAGAGAGAGAGAGAGAGAGAGAGAGAGAGAGAGAGAGAGAGAGAGAGGGAAAAAAATTGTTTTTCTTATTTGCAAATATGAGATACAGCTTAGAACCAGTTCTGATGTGTCTGTTTGAAGGGAAGTACATCTTGGAAACTGTTCTTGAAAGATTTCACTGGAATAAGACTAACAGGTTAAAATCAAGGGTTAACAGATTCCACAAATACTGTGGAAGAGTGATAGACTGGTAGATTCTTGCTCAGAGAGTCGATTTAAAAATCTCTTAGGTTTTCTTTTGTGGGTTAATGCCACGTGCCTCTGATGCTTGCTTTTATTATGCTGTTACAGGGTTAAAGATGCTGTGAATGAGCTAAAGCTATGAAAGTAGACTCCAATGAGGCGTAAGCTTCTGCTTCTTCTTTCTGATTGGCCTCATGAACTCGTGTCCTTTTGCTGTTAAGTGCAGCTGTGGGTTGAATCAACCGGCGTGATCTGTTCTTTTGGTGTATCCATTGCTCAATTGAAGCTCTCTTAGGCAGATTAGAGGTCACTGTTTTGGTATCGGCTGGTCCTTATAATTTTTGTTTTTATGTATAAATTTAATGTTTCATTTGGTTATTTGCTTAAGTTATAAATTTATTCTAAGAAAGAGCAATAATTGGTTAGGTAATGAAAGAAAAAAATGAAGTTTAATAACCAAAGAAAAGCAAAAATAAAGTTTAATTCTTAGTATAATTGTTTCTCTTTTCTTGTTCAAAGTGAAATTTAAATATTTACGTATCATTTCATTTTATCTTATTTACGTGGAAACTACTTATATTGATGTCTGAATCTCAATGTATCAGATTTTTAACCAATGTATCAATTTCTTACATTAATTTGTCAGCAAAGATAAGTATGCAACTTAGAAATTGAACAAATTGCATATTAGCATCAGCTAAACTTGACTAGACTAGAGAAGGTAATCGAGACCCAAATCTCCAATGGCTATAAGCATGTATCCTTCGATAATTTAATATTTGAATTGCCTAACACCAAATACGTATGGATGGCAAATGTAAAAAAAAATGACGGTATAAAAGTAAAATAAGAGAAATCGGTTTGCCATCATTAGGTACCCAGGCTGTAGCCTTTGTGGACGTCAAGGTGACTGTGAAATCTTAAAAATCTTGGATTGTTTTAATTTAATTATTGGAGGGGTGGGTTAGTTCTAACACTTTGTTTGAGATTTTTAAAAAAATAAAAAGAGAGAGGAGAAAGTAAAGGAGAGAGAACCAAATGGAGGGGTTACCAAATTAGAAGAGTGATGGATAGGATTTAAAAATATATATATATATAATGGTTTATCATTTATAGAATCATTCAAAATTTGAGAAGCGGATTATAAAACATTAGTTATATCAATATTTGTTGAAACACTGCTTGAATAGCTGAAACAAATAATTTTACAGAATAGATTATCTTTTTAATTGTTTTTCATAAAATTTTATATTTAGGAGTAAAAATTATATCCATTAACTTTAAATTAATTATATTAAAATTTTATATTTATAATGGACTCGAATTTATATTTATAATGACCATACATCCATTTATATTTATTCTCGACTCATTAACAATTTTATTTAATATATCAGCAATCGTTTTAAATCTATTTAATTGGTATTAAAGCACCCACTCCGTTTCTGTCATTGTACACTAATAATAACATGATGTAAGATATATATAAAATATTTAGAAATGGCCATGCAAAATCCATGATTCAATTGCGCTAACTATAGCTGCACGTTCATTTCTTTGGTTTGTCTCCACTTAACCAAAGTTATGATTGTGATTTATTATCCCATATATTTTGAGATCATTGACATACAATTTTTTTTATATCTATAATTAGAAACTAAAGATTTTTAGTCGTTACAGATGAAAATTTTCAAATTGAATTAGATAAAAATCCCATTTACTTCCATTCCTGGAGAAAATTGTGATCCAGCTGATAATCTTTTATCACATTTTCCCTCCCCATGGCCATGGCCCCCTCACCGGGTCCTAAACATAATGTAAACTTCTTACAGAAAATTTTGGAAAGAAAATATATATATATTTACAGGTTAATGGAAGGTGGGACCTTTAGAAAGAGTAAAGTGGTGGACATGATGAGCCTTCAAGTTATGATGAAAAGCATTTGCAGAGAGAGATTCTCCTAAAACTACCGGACAAAGCTAATTATTGTTTTGTGAAATTTAATCACTCTCATGCAACGTAGTTAACCTCATTTTCATATGACATAAGGAACGAAAATTGCAACTTCAATTAACTTCTGTTTATAGGATTTTAATATGAAAAATACAAATCTTTTTTTTAAAGATTATTAGAATAATATTTTATTAATGTCTGTTTCTAAACTCTTGAAAAGGGAAATTCAGAACGGAAATTGATTCCTGACATTGTTTCCCATTTTGAGTCCTACCCTATACCTCAAATGCAGAAATTCTCCGCCTTTCTTTCTTTCTTTCCCTGGTTTGTTTTTTTCTGGTTGCAATGCAAAATATGAAAATATAATGCCAAAAGCTTGGTTCTTTTTCTTTCTTTTTTTCCCTTTTCCCTCGTAAAAGAGGTCTTGAGGGTACAAGTCAAGGTGAAATGTGGAAAAATGGTAAAAGGTATAAGGAGAAAAAAAGCTTCAAAAAGCTTTTCTTTATTATTATTATCTTTTTTTGGTTTCATGTATAGCATTATTAGTACCAAGAAAAACAGGGACTTCCTTCCTCCAATCCACTTCAAAGTTTTTTATCTCATTAACAGCTTATTAGATTTTCTTTTTTTATTAACCATAAGGTATTCCCAGCTGCTTAATGGGTTGAAATTAAGTCATCTATTCCTAACGCATCTGCGCCGTTAATAAAAACTAAATCTTCAACCTAAAAATGTCCAACCGATTGTCCCAATAATAAATATGAATCTAAGTCTCTTTTTAAATTAAAACTTTACATTTCTTCCTCCTTATTTCCTTTAATTACTTCATTTCCTTTCTCTTTTTTTCGAAATTGAGATTATTTAATATTTTTTAATCCTTTGAGTAATTATAGACAACATAAAATAGACGAAGTATTTAATTTCCAATGTCTCAAACCTTATTTTTTTCCACTTCTTGAGCAAAGAATTTATGACAGCGAGAGGTCCCATTTCCAGAGATTCCTGCAGAAACTTCCTTTTGTATTACCATGATAATAATTATTATAGAAAAATCACAATTCAAAAATGAAATTCCTTAATTTCATAGCTTTTTTAATTAATCACTTAATTTTATTTTAAAACTAATTTTTTAATCCGTAGATTCTATTCTCCAATCAAACAAAACAATGAAATGCATATAATTTAAATTCTATGGATTTTATGATATCCATTGGTATCACATCAAATTAATCCAAACCACCCTCAAAGCACTTCTAAATTGAAAATAGAAGAGAAGAACCCTAGCAATGATGAACCCGCCGCTCAAGAAAAATTTGGTTTTAGCACTTTCAGTATTAAAACACGAAATGGTGGAGTTAAAAGGCATATACCAGAAGTTGAGGACAAAGACGAACTGCCCTTTAAAGGGGGCCCCTTTTCTGCATAGCACACACTATATATCTATATCTTTACTTTTTGTTCGCTTTCATCTTCTCCAATAAAGAAATAAGCAATTCTGCTTCACTTCCCATGTTAAATATCAAACAGTGCTCACTTTCTTCAATAGCTTTCTTTCTTAGCATGAGAAGTTGCAGCAAAGGCCAAACAAATGCAGAAGAGACTGAACCAATAGGAAATAGCAGACTCAGAAGTAAGCTTGTTATAAAGCTATTAGCATTTTAGCTTAGAAAAAAAAAAAAGAATGAAACAATAGTTAACTATGTTCTTTTCATGGATTTTGTGTAATTCAGTGAGCTCTTCTAGCACTAGCAGCACAAAGAGCTTATCATGGAAGCTTGAAAATATTGATGAAAATGTTCCTGCTCTTTGGCAACCACCTCCAGTCTCTTCTTGTGATGCACCTGAAACTCCTACCGAGTCTATGGAGTTTCTTGCTAGGTCATGGAGTCTTTCTGCTATGGAGCTTTCTAAAGCTCTTTCTAATACTCATGTTGCTTCTGATCAAAATGTTGAAAAGCCAAATTTGCTTTCTGCTGATGGGCAAGTTGAAAATGCACAAGCTCGCAAAGAATCTGTAAGATATATACCTTTGATGTTCAATGCTACAAAAAAAAAAAAAGTACATTTTGAATCTTACCATTAATTTGCTTTCATATGTACAGTTGCCGAGTGGCACTAGTGGTAGCCCTCCAATTTCTCCAAGAGACAGTGAAGAAATGAAGGTATTTTCATCTTCTCTCTTCTCTGTTCCACTCTGCTCCTTTGAAACGGACAAATAATCAAACATATGTTAATATTTGTAACAGTTTAAAGGAAATACTGTTATTTCTGTACTAAAAGAAACTTACACCTGACTAAAATAGCAAATTCTTGAAAATTAAACCTCAAGTCAATGCAAGACTTTATATGGCCAACTCTTTGCTAAACTCAAACCTGCCTCTTTCAGAATACAGGAACAGATCCAGAAAAAACGGTACTAACAGAATATTACTTCTGTCGTCTATGCAGGAATTATTCTTACTTCATCAAGCACTCAATCCAGAATTTCTTTCCAATCAACAACTGCTCAAAACTGGGGTATCTTATTTTTCAACATTGTCAAAATAATTAATAATATTAGTGTGATCCTCATTGTCCTTACTGTCGTGCAGCTTTATAAGAGCATAATTAAAGGGAGAACAATGGGAAGATGGTTGAAAGATCAAAAAGACAGAAAAAAACAGGAGATCAGAACTCATAATGCACAATTGCATGCAGCTGTATCTGTAGCAGGGGTTGCTGCTGCTGTTGCAGCACTTGCTGCCTCAAATGCCATGTCTGCAGAAATAGCAGCAACCCACCATAAGACACCTTCCAAAACATCAGCTGCAATGGCTTCAGCAGCAGCTCTGGTAGCATCTCACTGCATTGAGATTGCAGAGGAAATGGGAGCTGAACATGATCAAATCTTAGCAGTTGTCAACTCTGCTGTTAATGCAAGGACTAGTGGAGATATCATGACTCTTACAGCTGGGGCAGCTACAGGTATCAGAAAACTTTTTCAATTAATTCTAAAATTCACTTGTTTTATGATTCAGATGTTCAATCAATTCAATCTCAACCAAATTAAGAAGACACAACTTGGCTAAATGGTGCTGATAGTAATTGTGGGAAGAGATATAAATTGTCCTAGATAGAGTATTCACCCAGTCTGAAATTAAACTCAGGATTGAAAATACAAGACAAATGAATGCAATGGATCAATGATTTTCTTGAGATGTTTCGATTACCAAATGATAGAGTGCTATCTAAATTTCTAAGAAATATGCATGAGCAGCCTTAAGAGGAGCTAACACTCTAAGAGCAAGGTTGCAAAAGGGGAATGGAACTACAGCTTTTGCTTTCGTTGAGGAAACGGGTGAAGAAGGCAAAGAATCTAACATCTTAACAGCTTTGAATTTTGTGACTAGAGGTGGAGAACTTCTCAAGCGTACAAGAAAAGGTACATATGTTATAAGGATTTGTATGCAATGTAAAACCAGTACGACATGATCCACAAAAGAGATGCAACTGGCACTGACTGTCATGTAAAATTTGATCGCAGGAGCTCTACACTGGAAGCAAGTTTCCTTTAATGTCAATTCAAATTGGCAGGTAAAAAGAAAAGCAGGAGATATTTTTACGAAGTGACTAAACTGAAAAACTACAAGCAATTAATTCGAGCAATTCTCAAGTATAAGAGGAAATAAATACCACCTTTAAGTGAGAAATTCTAAATAAAAACTATCTTCAAATGAGAAATACTTTCAGAGAGTTCAACTACAAATGAAAAGGACACAAGACTTCTTTTTTTCTGTATTTTTTTCCTCTTAAAAAATATCTGCTAAAATTTGATAAAAACAGGTCGTAGCCAAAATGAAAAGCAAGCACATGGCAGGAACATTCACAAAAAAGAAGAAGTGTAAGCAGCTTCAAAACCATAACTTCTAGGTACCTTCCTCTCTTCCTGTCCACTGAGTTTAGCCATACTGTTATTACAGGTGTAGTCTCTGGAGTATTCATTGACATCCCAGCATGGCCGGGAAGGGAGAAAGAAGACAGCAATGCACAAAGAGCTTACTTCGGGATAAAAACAGCTGAAAGAGTAATAGAGTTTGAATGCAGAACTAAAGGTGAAAAACAGATGTGGACTGAAGGGATTCAGCATGTACTGAATTGCCGTGCTAATATAAAATCCGAGTCATATTTTTATTGCTGCAAAAACTAGACTTTGACTTTTGTAAAGTGATTAACAAGAAGAAATGTATATTTCTGAGACTTCATTGGCAAGTAATAGTATCAAGCAAAATGTAAATGCACTTATAACTATTGTTACAATCATATACAGAGCCGCAGGAAGGGTGGGGATCTACTGAATGAGATTGGCATGGGCATAAACCAGCATGTGCCATTTCTTATAAGAAAACAGATATTTCAAAAAACACAGCATTCCGCAACAAAATTGTTAAATAGATTCAGTCAAGCAGCTACCATGATACTCTGATCACTCCAGTTCCCTGAGAAAATCAACATTATCAACAAAGACCTGCAAGGAGGGATGAAAGCAAGTTATGTGGTTAACAATCATCCAAGTGAAAAATAATAAGAAAGAAAACCTCAAAGTATCTATGTTAAGTTTATTGCTTCATGTTAAAATCTACCGTGCACAAGTGGCTTTGAAATAATCTACAATGGATGACTGACATTGAGATAGGTAGAAGTTTGACCTGTTGTTTTAAATCTAGCATCATTGGCTATTATGGAAACTAAGATGTTCCAATATTAATGTCATTGCTATAGCATAAAAATAAGCTCCACGATATTTGTGAGGGAACTAATGCACCTTTGTTGCTCTATCAATGCCAAACTCAGAAATGATATCTAGACTTCCATGCAAAGGTTAACCACGTAAAGCTTTTTAAACCTGTTCTTGGTCTATAAGACAGTATGATTGATGCTGAACCCATATATGCTTTTTTCTCCTAAATTTGCTGACTACCTATTACAAGTTTCCATTGTCCAGAAACCACATAGTCTAGAGGACATTTTAAATGGTTATAAAAGAAAAATAAAAGAAAACCATATGTCAGCAGCGATATTTGTGAAAAGCCCAATAGGAAGAAGATTGTGAAAGTTCAAGATAAAACTCCAAATTAAAAGACCATACTGATTTCCATCCGTCAGGGTCCAAGCATGCAGTGATCTTGGTATTGATCCCTGGAAGAGGTCCAGGTTCAAGAATGATGTCTCCTCCACATAGTTTAATTGCTTCTGCACTCTTATAGACATCATTCGTGCCTATTGCAATCTGATAAAAATATGACGTTATGAACATTCAATAGAATCACATAGAAAAATCCTGATAAGGAGACACCAGTCTTGTGAGTAGCAATGGTAGGCAGAACTTAACATAGATGCTATACAAACTAAATTATTGAACTATGTAACAAGATAAAGAATTCACCTGTGCATAGCCATTTCCTTTGTCATATTCTGTGATCCCATAGTTATATGTCAGTTCCAGCACGGCATTCTTATCTTCTGGACCATACCCCATAAAACCTACAGTATACTGAAAAGTTATAATGACAAACTTTTATTAGGGTAGTGTCTGATATGCCTAACGATAAACATAAGGACAGGGTGAAAAGCTTTAGTGAAAATGCAGTTAACTTCATAACATGGACAACTTATTACAGACACAAAGGAAAAACAACAAACAGGAAAAAATTGAAAAAGAATTTATGTAATTTGTTGTTACCAGGAAGAAGGTGTAAAATTACCTCCGATTCTGGGTTATCCCTTTTGTGGAGAAGTTGCATGCCAAAGGCCTTCAAATTCAGGAAAGACTAGTATCAGAGCTTGAGGTAGTTTTATATTGATGACACTGTCTCTACTTTTAAACAATCTAGCAGCTTCTGACAACATGCATTACAGCTTACCTTCTTGTAGAAATTAATGGAGCGATCAAGATCACCCACCCTAAGCATCACTTGGCACAGTGGCTCTGGTGTAGGCCCTCTCTGCAAAAGCTCAAATTTATAACCGTCTGGATCTTCAACAAAAGCAGTTATTGTACTTCCACCTTTAACAAGTCGAGGTTCTTTAGTAACTCTGCCCCCCTTTGCCTTCACAAGATTTATTGTCTTGGCAACCTAAGTTGACAAGGTCAAGTGCAAACATAGCCATAATTAAACTTAACCATATAAGATTTCAATGAGGTGCAATGCTAAATGTAGCTGAATAGAGTAACCCTGGATGCATATCTATTCTTCTAAAAGACATTTAGAATGTCCAGTTCAAAATGTATATAACTTAAGGAAGCAATCATTTAGGCTTCTGTAATACTGTCTAGTCCCTTTTTGAAAATTTTTCAATTAGATTAGATGCTTTACCACATGTAATGCACAGCCACTTTCAATATTATTAGTTGTAATTAGAAGCTTTAAGAAAGAAGCACTTACATCCTCTACTGCAATGCCAAAATGGCCAAATCCATTTCCGATGTTGTACTTGTCAACTCCATAATCTGCATAGATTACAAAATTAAGACCCCAACAGGAAAAAAAAAAAAGAATATCTAAAATCATGAGTGATGACCACAAAATATATTAGTGCATGAACAACTACGCCAGTGAATACTTGATATAAACACATAGAGGAGGGATAACAACTTACTGTAAGTAAGTTCAACAGTAAAATTAGAATCTTCAGGTCCATATCCAAGAAAAGCATTTGTATATCTTTCCTCTGGAATATCACGCTTTCTTAACAACTTCATCCCCAAGCATTCAGTGTAAAATCTGTTCATTTCTGAAGTCTTACAGACCCAAAATTGCTGGAGTAAAGAATTGTGGATATATGAAAAAGAAAATAGGCATACTTTATTGTCTTTTCCAAATCACCAACACGGTAAACAACATGCAGCAATCTTCTTTTGTCATTGTTAACCCACTCCAATGCATTTTGATCAGCAATTGCAGTGCTCACCGGTGTCATTTTCGGAGATGTGCTAGACTCCATCACATTTCCATCCCCTCTTAACAATTTAGACGTTCTTACACCAAACAAATGAGACTCGGGGATAGCTGGATAACCAATCCAAGTCTATTAGCGGAAAAGAAAAATCAACTTCAAACTAGTATGTATATGAAGATAGATTACAGTCTCAAGTCATCAAAAACAAAAACGAATACAAGATTGTAAGAGAACCCAACAAATTGTCCATTATATATATATATATATATATTTCATATCCTTTTCTTTTCATTTATAACTCAATCAGAAGCATGATAGGGCTCGCCCAAAATTCAAATTTATTTGAAATTTTAGTGTGTAACCCTCTTAATTAACTCCATGACATTGTAGAGTTCTAAAAACTCCAATAAGTATATTCTGTGTTTGTTGGCATTACGCATAAAATCCATGTAAACAAAAGACGAAAGCAATCTTCGATAAGCCCTTAGTTAGAAAATCCACCAAGATTAACAAAACTCAAATTTAGTAGAACTGAACCTAACTGTGTTAAAGCCAAACAAGTACATAAAAATCAAGACACATCATATTCTACATTTCTCTCTCTTGGTTTTCTCAGCATCAAACCGTCAAACTTTAACATATGGATCATTTACAGAGGGCATATACAGATAAACTTACCAGCACCGAGTTGAAAGAGAGCAAGTCTTCGAGAAGGATTGTCATCGCTCCTGTTACTACTGCTTCCATTCTGCAGAGAAGATAGCTTCAAAGAGTGCGAGTTAAAAGGAGATATATTGTTTTGCGTCGAGAGACAGAGAGGAGAGAAAGAGGATGAAGAAGAAGATGATAGTGGCAGCAACGTTAGCATTTTTCGTTGCTCTTTCTCCCTCTGTATTGTCTTGCTGTGCGTTCCCTGTTCGTTTACCCCGCCATGTTATCCACTTGCAGATTGAAATAGATACAAATGGAAGGCCCTCTTAGCCCATTTTCCTTTCTCTACCAGTCTGGTTTGGCCCAAAATCTAAGCAAGCGTCGTTGGGCCAAATCCATCTCATTATCATTACTCCATTATTATTATTATTAACGTATTTGCAGCCTGGAGTGATATCAATAATTTATAATGTCCAACTGAAAAAAAAAAAAAGGATAATTTAAATTAACACCAGATCACCTGTATGGAGAGACATGATTTTGGCGTCACACGTGCTTTGGTCGGGATATTGTTGTTTTCCTTTTTTTATTTTGTTTTTTATATATAGCAGGTGCAGTAGACAGGGAAGATAACTTTTACAGCGAGGACAACCCAAACCTATTACTAGGACTCATTCGATCCGATAGTTCTGCCACGTGTTCAGTATGCATTATTAACCCAACCACAACCCATGGATATTAATAAATAACTTTTAATACATAATAAAAACAAGAAGCTGACTTTTGTTAAATATGTTTAATTATACTTAATTAATATAAACAATTCTTAGTTGGTTTTGTCTCCGTTGTTAATTACATTTTTTGTTCTTATATGTATAATTATTGCTTTGCCATTGTGCAAGAATATCATTTTCATTGGACGAGCCTTTTGACTTACTGTAGAGCATCTGTACTTTTTAATTTTTATGTAGATTCTGAAAATTGCCGATATAAGATGGGACCCGCATGTGAAGTCATTCTGAATGGATCAGTTGTTTCAGATTTAGATTAGTAATTAGCAATTGAATGGTTGTAGGTTGAGATATTAATCCCAATTAGTAATTAGATAAGATGTAAATTAACAGCTGTGAATGTTACTATTTGAGGGTCAAATAAGCTATGAAGATGGTGTTGAAAATGGGAACAATGAAGAAGACAACACGTTATATAGTGCAAATGATGACATTTTGTATTATTATAACTTTTGATGAGCGGTGGAATCTGAAAAAATATTTTAAATAATAATTATTTAATTAAAAAATATTATTATGATCCATTAATTGAAATATTGATGAATCATTCTGAAGGATTCAGGATCCTGTCTTTTTATGTGTAGTGGTGGATGAAAAATGATGAACCATAAGCTTTTTGAGTATAAAAGTATAATCATAATAAACTTAGTAGGGTCACATTGACATAATTAATTGTAGAAAATGGAAGTTGAAATCATTGGAAAAGGAAAGCCAACAAATATTCATGCACTTAATGTTATTGTCAATTCAGGTTTACATCATATTATATGTGTTGATTAAAAATCAAAAATTAAAAAAATTATCCTAGCTGTTGAAGTCCTTAATTTTGGCATATTTCACACTTTCTTTGGTTTATTGCAGGGGCAAAATAGGTTTTATTTGGTGGGTATATATATATATTAACAAATAGGGCTTCGTCTTTTAAGTATTTAACCATGATGACATGAACTTTCACAAGTGAAAGGCACAATAATTGAGTCAACGGCTAGTGGGTTTCCAGGTAATTTTGCTAATAAAATAATGCACACGTGCATGACTGGGTGCCATGATCCCATGTATCACTCACAAATCACAATAAATAAATTTTTATTTTCCAATATGGTGTGAATAATTATTTTGTGGTTTCAAAAAAAAAATTATTTTATTAATATATACATGCACATATCTATCTTTTCTCAAGTTTAATCTGTTTAAATGTTTTCTTGTAAATAAGATAATACTACAAACTATTTTTTTCCTGCATCATATTAAGTTTATCTTTTCGATTTTATAAATTAGCAGATCATTTATATGGAGATATATAGTTTTGTTTGTCCAAAAAATAGAATACTTAAAGAAAGTATTTTCTGAAAGGCACAGGAGCTAGCCCGTGAAGATTTTATCTGATAGGGGCTCAAGAACTCACGATCTCGTGGATTCCTCAATCCTCTCATATGTTTTTTTGTCGTTGTTGAGTTAATACTTTTAGAATTTTAATGACCACTAAGAGTTTAAAAATCAAATATATTCCTTTATCTTTAACGAGTAAAAAAAAACACAGATAGACGGACAGTAAGCCAGTGCTTATATATATCATCATTGTCCTTTCGCTCAGCAAAACTTAACCTTTCTTTACCAGTAAAGTTTGATATATAGAGAGATGGCGAAGATCGCCTTAGGATCTAGGCGGGAGGCCACCCAGCCCGACTGCATCAAAGCCCTTATCGTCGAGTTTATTACAACCTTCCTCTTTGTCTTTGCCGGAGTTGGATCAGCCATGGCTGCTGGTCTGTACATATTGCATTTTCAAAGCTTTGATCTTTTTTATTAAAAAGATTATATATTTGATGCCTAATTTATTTGCATGTTTGATTGTGAAGAGCAGATAAATTAGTGGGAGGTCCTCTAGTGGGCTTGTTTTTTGTGGCTGTTGCCCATGCACTTGTTGTGGCCGTCATGATATCAGCCGGCCACATCTCCGGTGGCCATCTTAACCCTGCAGTTACTCTTGGCCTCCTTTTTGGTGGTCACATCACCCTCGTCCGATCTATTCTTTACTGGATTGACCAATTATTAGCATCTTCAGCTGCTTGTCTCCTTCTCAACTATCTCACAGGAGGCTTAGTAAGTCCTTAGTACTATAATTAATTAATTTATATATGCATACACACACAAATCGTAGCCCTTTGCATTTATAGTAAATTCATAATTATAAATTTTATTTGTAAACCGCAAGTCTTTTTTTAAAAAAAAAATTTGCTGCATTGTAAGTACCTTTTATTGTAATATTTGAAAAAAAAAGGAAGAAAAACTCATTCTTTCTCTCTACAATGCAGGCCACTCCAGTGCATACACTGGCAAGTGGGGTAGGGTATCTTCAAGGTGTGGTATGGGAGATTATATTGACATTTTCCTTGCTGTTCACTGTCTATGCCACTATTGTGGACCCCAAGAAGGGTTCCATTGATGGGCTGGGCCCAACACTGACTGGGTTCGTAGTTGGGGCTAATATCTTAGCCGGTGGAGCATTTTCTGGGGCATCCATGAACCCAGCCCGATCTTTTGGGCCAGCTTTGGTGAGCTGGGACTGGACTGACCACTGGGTTTACTGGGTTGGACCCCTTATTGGTGGTGGGCTTGCTGGGTTCATCTATGAAAATTTCTTCATTGTAAGATCTCATATTCCAATCGCAAATGTCGAAGAAAATTACTGAAGTACCGACTCTTTTTCAATCTATTACATCCTTGTGTATCCTTTTGATATGTCATATTTATGTGTGTGACATTTTGTTGGATGTACTTAGTTTGATAAATTATGTGAATTAATCAATAATTTTGAATATTATTTTTCATTAGATCTTCCATTTTTATATTTTGGCTTTTACTTGCTATTTTTTCAATTATTTCCATCAAATCAAATTGAATCTACCTCATGCCTGACTATTATGCAAGCAAAATGTAATATGCACTCTATTTTAAGATGGAGCGATCATAGTTCAATTTGGTTCGATTCAAAGGTTTTATACAAATTAAAATAAACCAAATCTATGAATGCAAAATAGTTTGGTTTGGTTGAATTAACTTTTTGGTGTATAAAATAATGTAGAAATAAAAATAAAGATAAAAACCCAAATAGAGAAACGCTACAGCTAAGCAGTAGTTGGGAGGGTATTTATGTAAATCAGGTAATTCCATGGACCCCCCTAAAGATGGTAACAATACTTATGGGAAGTTTGGAAGCTGGATTAAAGGTTTCTACTTTACATATAGAATTGTACAGTGCATTAATTGTTGTCGTTGGACTATAGCTTAGAGGGTTTCGAATGGAAGGTAAAATGAAAACGACAATACAGCCTTTAATTCGATTTCGTATCACTCTAACCTAATGGAATAACTGCACCCAACTAGCATCTTTGTGTCTTGTCTTTTCTTTTATGTTTTCCCCTTTGCCTGCTATTCTTATGTGGAAGTAAAAAAAAGATATACAAATATATTTATATTTTTTGGAATAATTAATCAAAAAGTTTAAGCACTCCATGAGTAAAGTATAAAGGTTTTTCTCCCTCTAATAAAATGTGCTATCTCAATATTCAACTTATTTTTACTGTCGTAGAGATTGAGGTGCTTTCCGCCGTATATATGCGTGAATAAGAAACATTGAATTTCTGAATCGTCTTGTTAAATTTATGAATTAACAAAAATATCACTAAAGATTTTTAATTTTATTGGTTAAAAAATAAATATAGTTTAATTTTGATTAATTATATTAATTTTCTACTAAAATTTAAATTTTATTAGAAGGTTTAATCTAACTTAAAATAGAAGTTTTAAATTCTATTAATAAGTTTAATCTAATTATAAATGAGAAAATTAGTTTTTTTTTTTAAATATTGAATCGTGATTCTACTAAAATTAGAAAAATCGGAGGGAGCCCATAAGTGACATATTGTAACTTAAATAAGTTAAATCAATATAAAAATCATATTGTAACTTAAATAAGTTTTAAAAGATGATATAACATTGTGGGCTACACAGTATGGGTAACCCTTTCATTTGAATAACATTAATTTAAATTAGTAATAATTTTTATGGTAGAGAGAACTCGAACTCAAAATTTTTTATTTTTTATAATTTTTTATGAAAAGTCCAATATGATTCTATTGGTCGAGAGATGGAAGTTCAATTATCTTTAGGAGATTGATATTTAGTGATCGATCACATATATTACATATGACGCTGAAATGACAATAAAATATATAATAAATTATTTGAAGTAGGCCATTGGATATGTAAAAGAAAAAGGAAATTGCAAATTCTTGGAATGAAAAGATCAATCAAGCGAAAAAAAAAATTATTGATCAATTAATTTATTTTTTAATTATCTATTGAGAGGGATTTGCTCTGCGTTTCCTCTCTACCCATGAAGGAGATAGGACAGGACTCATCTCATATTCCATGATCGCCTTTGTCTTTGAATAATTTTCTTCTGTATTGTAATTCAAGCACATTCTCTCTTCCTGCATAACCTTAACTCTCCATACCTTGAAGTTATGATCCAAACTTGCACTATATACTAAAAATCCCATCACAACCTTGTCGATCTCCAAACAAACAGACAAGCATCTAACTGGACCTCGATGCCCTTCTAACACGGCTAAACATTCATGGAAATAACTTCCTTCTTCTCTCCGCCATACTCGAATTGTTGTGTCCTCTGATCCACTAAATATCAACTTCTCAGAAGCCGCTAGACAAAGAACTGCAAATCGATGTCCTTGCAAAAAACCACCGTGATTAAACCGGCCAGAAAATCTCTCTTTCTCCCAAAAATTTATCATACCATCAGAAGATCCTGAATAAAGAAGGCAATTACTGAATGTTGAACTTATCGCCAAGGCATTAACAGGAGATTGTTGGAATTTTAGTATCATAGTGAGAGTATGAGAATTTTCTCCATAAACTCTCCTCCATATTTTAACTGACCCGTCTAAAGAGCATGTAAAAACATACCCATCATCTTGATTCACCAGTATTGCATTTACATAATCTTCATGAGCTAAAAATGTGTCTACACATTTTTTATCCGAAACCCTCCAAACTTTAACTATTTTATCATACGAACCAGCATATAAAAGCCCCTCTGCATGATAATAAGCCATGCAAGAAACACAACCTTTATGTTGATGTGTGTTTGACCTAGAGAAACGAAGAAACGAACTTCTTTTGGGTAATGACGATATTTTTCTTGCTTTAAAATTCTCAGAAACTGTGAAATTCCAAATTCGAATCCTACGATCTTTATGAGCAGAGAAAAGCACATTACCATGAGCTAAAACTGCACGAACTTGACCAGAACTAGCCTTTAAATATCCCCGTTCGAGGCAATCCGGTTGCCTCCATGCACGTATACGCTTACTTTCAGAGCCAGTAAAAACAACTCCTTTTGAGACAGAAATGGAGAAAATGTTGCCTTCGTTGCGATGAACAGAAGCTATACAATGGTAGAGAAGAGAAGGAGAAGGGCTGCGGAGAGGAGAAAGTGTCCATGGCGATCCAGGACTCATTGGAGGTATGAGAGTAAGCTTGGTGGTGTTAGAAGGTCTTGGAGGGCTAAATTGGAGTTCTTGATCAGTCATTTCTTGAGCTTGATGGGATTTTATGCCAGTGAGAGTAGTAAGGGGTTGCATTGCATTTCCCTCTTCTGTAGGCATGAAGTTATTCAGAGTTTTCTTACGGCCACAGAAGTCCACGGCATCTCTGTAAAGAGAGACAATGTGTTGTCGATGATATATAGCTGGACAAAGCTTGCTTGGAACGCGCGCATGTTACATTTATGAATCAAACCAATTAAATTCAAAGTTTTTTAAAAAGCATTTTAACTTTAATTTACAAAAATATAGAGTTTTTATTATTAAAAAAATAGTTGAACGAAGCATCTGTACATATAATATTTATTTAATATTTAATCATCCGTTATTTGAAAATCAATTGTACAATTAATTTAAGAAGGCCTATAAAAAAAAGCAAAATACTTTTTTTCGAGTGTTTAAAGAGATTTTACATTCAGGACACCAATTTGAAACTTCTAATTAAAAGAAAAAGGGTTCATAGGTCCATCTTATCCATTAAGAGTTACTTACTCATTTAAAGACATTTAATTATAAATCATAATTAATTATAATATTATATTTCACAAAGGAACTAATTAAAAAATGAATAGAAAATAGATTCTAGTTTAGGGAAGAATCTTTATAAAGTCACGAGTTTTAATCCGTAAAAAAACATAGGCAGTCTTGAAATTAGCCTCATATGAAAAGAACAGGAAAAATATTTAAGAAAAAAGAATTTAACTAAAGAAAAGATTTTGAATATTAATTACCAGAACAAGTGGTAGCAATGCATTAAATAATGAAGAAGGAAAATAATAAACAAGGGAGGACATATTGGTACCGGTTGGTTATGTTAGTTAGTACAGAGAATCAAAGATGTGCACTCTTTGATCAGCTTGACATAACTATAAGATGGTACTGTCATCTACTGTTCAAAAAACAGTTGGGTACATTTGATGATGATGAAACAGTACTAACTGGATTTTGGTTTTGGTCGTTTGAGCTTTTCTTCGTAACACAGAATAAGGTTAAAAATCTAAATTCTATTTAAAAATTATTTAATAATATTACATTTAAATTAATTTTTAGAAGTTAAAATATCGTTTTGTGAAAAATTAATTCATATAATGTTAGTTAATAACTATCTTAATTTTACTGAACAAATTTCTGATATTGCATTTTGTTTTTAAAATTTATTTTAGTATTATCGCATGTTACGAATAATAAAAAAAAAACACATTAATGTTCATGATTAAAGTAAGTGGGCCGCAGGCCCAAGCACGCTTGGTCCGAGATTTGGAGAGTTTGGCAGGTCCACTACAAATCCAAGTAAACGGGAAAAAGTCTTCAATGGCCCTTTTTTTTAAACTACTTTTAAATGAAAAAACTTTATTTATATTTAATTTTTTTTGGCCATTAGGCATTATGGACAATAAATATTGTACACTCTGCAGATAAAAATATCACAGCCTAATATGGACGGTCCTACTCAAAATAGGGTGAAAAATAAAGAGGAAAATAATATTAAATGGTTAAAAATATAGAAATTAAACTTAGGACGTTATGGTCCCACAGCGTGATGCTCATCATGTAAGTGTCACGACCCGTTTTCATGGGCCGGACCGGCACTATGACCTAGGTAAGCTTAAGGCCCCCGAGGCCCGTAGTAAGCCTAATCTCTGATTTCAACACCACAATTATATGAAAATATTTTACAAGTTGGCCCATTATTATTTTTTTTTTTTGTGATTCAAACTATCACAAGGTCTTATTTTTTTTTTCTCAATCATTCTCATAAAGTCTTACATACACTTAACATTATTACTATTACAATCATAAATCTTAACATAACTGCGGATTTTCTACTACTGTATTACTACAAAGAATGCTAAATAATTCTATCTTATACATTAACATAATCCTTTAAATAACCTCAAAGGAAAGAAAACTAATGCTCCAAATATATTCAACTGATTCACAATTTCCTGAAACAACATAAGGGATAAGGGGGGAAAAGGGGTGAGTATAAAACTCAGTGAATAATAACATATAATACCAAACCCACACATTCACACAAATGATACTTAAGGCATTCTAAATGGACATTCTCCATTCACA